>DWPA01001548.1:0-18149 GCA_018251375.1 Calpodes ethlius | reverse complement strand
AAACTGTTTACTTATAACGCTAGAAATACGTTAACAAAACTATTGAATATCTGAAACAGTAAACACCCTTTTTATTAACGTAGGATACTCAGAGGTAACGAGTATTCTACACATTTCTCAGAGACTGTTCCCATCGAGAATCGCACAAACAGAAGTATGCATAATAACAATGTATTTAAATCGTGTTGTATTAAAAACAGGTTCTGTAAGTGATCAGTTATCTGAAATATCTGTTTATCTATAGCAGCATGGACTGTTTTATTGTTATTTACATATTTGTGTTGGTTGCATTACAACAATATTCATATCCAATGTAACCCTTTAAATTGTAGTAGAAATTTACATTATAATTTTAACTGCATAATTCTGACACTACTGCTTTCCCCCGTTCTGAATGCGGTCTTTAAATAGTTCAATGAAGACAAGCTTCTTTATTACACATTACTAAATTGTCCGTAATAAATTAAAGGTCTGTGTTGCTAGCTCGGTCAACTACAGTTTCAAATAGTTCATAGGATACTAAGAACTAACTATAGAGAGGCCTAAAGCTAATTATTGAGCTGTATTTATAAAATCTGATTGTGGTTGTCCGCAGGGACGCGGCTATCGCGCAGTTAGTGGCGCTGGGTGCGTCGCGCTCGCCGGCTCAGAGTCAGCAGCTGCGGGCGCTGCAGCTGGAGAGGGACTTCGAGCGGCGCGCCACGCAGCACGACCATGTACGTACACACCCGCACGGCAGAACACGTACAATAATGACAGTATACTATGTAGACAATATAGGGTACAGAGGTTCCAATGACTTGTTACTACTTGACTAATAAACACATCTTCACATTCTAAATGATTAGTTACAAAACACGGTTGTGTGTTCTGTTTTCTTTTAAATTTTGAAGATCTTATTTTTTCCTAAAAAACTGCCTCGACCGCCATTCGTCTCTAATTATTAAAGGGAAAAAAATAGAAGTGATAGGAACATTTGAATGTACGGATAGTACTGCTAAATTTAAATGCTGATTTTATTTGTTCCATAAGGTATTTAATAAATATTCGTAAGAGGAACTTGATGTATTACATCATTAATATTTTAAATATACTATCGAAATTTACAGGATGAAGGGGGACAGGCGGAGGCGGAGCCAGATGAAGAAGACGCGTCGCCGCCGCCATCCCCCCCACCGGCGCACTCCGCCCCTACACACCCCACACACGCCACGCACGCGACTCACACTTCGCTCAACACCTACAACCAACAGCATGCCTCTCATGTCGGTACATACTCTACACACACAACACACGCAACTCACACGATACACACGACACACACGACACTTTCCTCCCACGCCACTCTCCCCTCCCACGGGTCGCTCGCGGCGCACAGCGCGCCACAGGACGACACGCGCGTGCCACCGCACCCGCCCAAGTCCATACTCAAGACTAATCGCCCCGAAGTCACCAATGGATATGCGCCTGAAAATGTAAGGGAGTCATTTTTTTTGGTAACTTGTGAATTAAAACTTCATCTTAAATTACATACTAATAGTTAATAGCTTTATAATACTTATTCTTATATTCGAATAATGTCACCCCCTATAGTAAAACTTATATAGATTGCTTTTTGCTAATCTTCATAAAATATTTTTAAAAGTTGAGAAAAAAAAAAATAGTCTGTCAAAAAATATATTAGATTATTTATTTATTTTTATTATGTTACGATGTTATGATTTGAACATTTCGATTGTAGAATACAGAAGAGAGTCGCGTGTCGGAGGTTACGAGCGGGCTGGCGGGCGCTTGCGTGTCGGGCGGGCCGCCCGCGCCGCCCGAACGCGGTTCCTCGTTCGCGGTGATGGCGGGCCGCCGCGCGCTGTCGCCGCACCAGACGCAACAGCCGCACCACCAGGACACAGCCGCCGCGCCACCGCAGTGAGTACACATACACGCACGTTCGTGTGTAGTTGAAGTGAAAAAAATATCAATTTCAAAGATGTCGTTGGTCGAAAAGAAGAAAGACGCACAATAGTGTTACTAGATTATTATAATATTGAATATAGATAACCCAGTACAGCGAAAAGACGTACAGCTAGTCTCATTATTTACGCTTATTAACTTTCCTTTTTTTTTTACCTCTAACACTCCTTTTCTTAGCCATTTGATGAATAAGTTGATTAATTTTAACAGGTCGCCAGTGGGTACAGCGCGGGACAAGCGCGTGTCGTTCCACGAGCGCGCAGCTGCAGCCCCCGCGGCCCCAGCGTCCCCCGCACCGCCCGCGCCGCCCGCCAGCTCGCCGCCGCCGCTCGACGCTCCACGGGAGGACCCCGACGTAAGACATACCTATTTTGGCATGCTGATAGGACAACACTCTGGAGGATGCCACACTCCGATCTGCAGATGTCTTTTTCTTAAGTAAATAGCTATAAAACGAGCCGAAAGATCACTAACCGGAATATGAGTATAAAATATCAAAAGGCAACAGACGTGGAGAAACTAATGTAGAAATTACAAATATACGTATAGACACTATATGCTCGTTTACAGTATAGGGAATAGAATAATAATGACAATATATTATTTACAAAGTCCTATCACAAAGTAAATTGTCTGGTTACAAGCATATAGAGTTCAATAAATTCGAATCATAAATATTTTTGTTATACAGGAGGGCCAAATTAATAGTTTTAATTTAAATTGCAGCGATTCATAGAAGAAGCGGAGAACATGCTGGCGGGCGCGTCCCCCGCCGCCGCGCCCCCTATCGCCGGTCACACGCCCGGAGTCATCGGCGCGCAGGAGGTCTACAGGTATAATTAAATAGTGCTTGTTAATGTATCTCGGAATTGGAAACTAGTTCAATTATGAAACAAGCAGGGGTATATTATATTCTGCAACGGCCTAAATTTGCAAACTAATGCATACTGCCGTTAAAATATTTGCTGTAGTATAACCACAATGTCGGTTCTTTTTGGAGCTTATACTTTATTTTATTTTCCATATGAAAATAATTACGACGGTGGGGTGAAGAATTCAAGGACTGATTAAGAAAATAATATAAAATTCGAGCAAAAATATTTTTAATTCCCTATATATTCTGCATTTAGAATAATTCATTTCTGATATCCACTTTCGAAAAGATTCTACAATAGTTTTAAAAATCATTTATTCAAGATATTCAAACATTAACTTACTGCAGCTATCTTTTCATTGGATGAATATTAGGCACCAGGGTGTTTTATTAGCTTGGGAAATAGATGAAAGTCCGGTGATGTGAAATCGAAAGAATAGGTCATGTGACGCAATAACTAAAAATTATAATGGAAAATTTTAATCAAGCATACAACATACAGGAGAACATTATCTTAATGATACCAAATTTTCGTTCCTAGCAGTGCCAGGGTATTTCATTTCAATATCTTACGCCAGAGATGTAGAACGGTGCAATTATATGCAAACTCAGCATATATTGCTACACATTCTGCAAAGGAGTCCGTCTCGATCACATCTATTACATATCAGTAAACAAACGGCGTCACTTTGCCAGTCTCATCTCACAGGTATCTTAACAATGCCAGATAAATATGTGTTGTCCATTTCATTTACGATACACGGAATTTGCATTTGTGTATCAGTATATACTCTTTATATATAGATTCATTTTCGCCACTGTGTGGTATTTCGTACATCAATACATATATATGTACAGGACATACTGCGGTAAATGCTCATAATGTACTGTGTGCCAGGTGTATTATTTCTTACATTAAATTGCTTTTAGTTTATGATTTATTTCATAATTTAAATAGCACAGCGATTGTCATAAACTCTAACACATTTCGTGTACTTATGAGATTATTTTAAGGTTTAATTAACGGTATAGAAAAGAGAGGACAAAAATAAATAAATACTACGATTGCCAGAGACCCGCGCGCCCGGCGCCTGGCGGAGCAGCAGGCGCGCGCGCCCGCCGCGCCCGTGCCCGAGCACCTCTCCTTCAAGGAGAAGATGAAGATGTTCGCGCTCGAGTCCGGGGAGGCCTCCACGCCCAAGGACAAGGTATCCGACACACACCTACCTTCTTGACGGAACGGACACGATACCGCACGGCCCTCATCGACGACTTTACCTTACAATATACATATATATAACTCGAACAGGAGTTGATGGATTGACTTGAAATATTTATACAAGATAATTTTAATAGAAGAGTCATTTTATATATTTTTATTACATATTTCCTGCGGTTAGGGGAAATCTTAATCGTTTTTGATTAACTTATAAATTCACAAGGTTCCCTCGCTTATGCTAACCGTTGCGACACCGAATCGTAGCTAGTGAACTAAAAAATAATTGTCGGTTCTTTTTGATCTAACAAAGCTAACATCTATTTTTGCAGGTAAAAATTTCTCGTGCGCAACGCGACATTGACGCAGTGCACTAATTCTGTAGTTAGTCGCCAGTCGCCCTCCTTACCAAATTCTGTATATCGTATTATTAAATGTTAGAGAACATAGCGGGTGTCGCGGCCGGAGCGTGTCCGGCGCGCGTCCGGCGCAGCGCTCCCGGTAGCGGTCGCGCTGCATCCTGTGTGGTGCAGCGCCGACTCCACGTGTAGTTGTATGACGGGACTCAATCCTACGAGGGCTGCCTTTATCGGAGCATAGCACCAATATACATAACGAACGTAGATAGATACATGATATATTGTAAAATGAATATATTTTATGATAATAGGTTTTGATCGATATTTTAACTATATTCGCCTTAGCAGCTAGTGCAATTTGTAGTGATGTCGGAGCAACTACTATGTAATATTGTATAGAAATTTATTCGGTTATTTTACCAAATGACCTACATGAAATATATCATATTTATGTTGTAATATTTTCGTGATAAATTTTGGTGGCACGTTGAAATTATGAAATTTTCCAAATTTATTTAAGTGCCATTGTAGAAAAATATTTATTGCGTCGTTGATATTTTCCGATTTATATGGAGTATTTAGACAGGACCAAATAACATTTATAACCGGTGCCTTTCCGTACCTTAGGAGTAACATATAGACACATGGACCATATTTACTAAGTCGCACGAGTTCAAAGCTTCCGCTACGCTACTTAAACTTAAGCTTCGTTACATTCCAAAGAATGAGTCTTTGTTGTTTTTCTACTTCTTCACATGGAGCATTCCTATTAAATTATTCGATCATCCATTTTAAATTTTATGTGTGTGACACAGTGTTTACATGTTGAATTATAATTATACTGTACCTTTTCTTTAACATTCTTATGATGAAACGAGTGCTACTTCAATTTATAATTATGACCTAAAGCAATAAGACAGTGTGAGCCTTTTTTATATTATGTAAATACACGTAATATTAATATTCTAAGCACATATTTGTGCCAAAATTATACACTTGTAACATGGGCACCCCGAGTACCTGCCGGGCGGCGCCGGGGGGTACTCGTGGCACCGATATTTTGTACATATTTTATAGCGAGTAAGCCCTTTGTAATGAGTTGACGTTTTGTACACCTGTTTGTATATGTTTATTTAAATACAATATACCTAGAATTTACATTTGAAGTGTAAAAGAAGCGAGGCCTATACGAGAAGATAGATTTTAGTATATAGTCCCTGGGAATTTTTACACATTCTCAGTATTTCACCCAACGATAGTCAATTAGCAAAAATTGAGATTTATTTGTAGAATGGTTTTCAATTATTTGTTATTTGTATATACCTATATTAGCATAATCGTGTAAAGATAGTTCCAATCGAGATACTTTCGAAATTGTAATGCGATTACGTAACCTTAATACACAAAATTAATTGTACTTTATCTATTTGAACAAGGAAATAAAATAATTTACATTATAATATACAGATGTTTTTTTGCCTATAACAAGCTGTAACCTCGAACTGGCCACGATAGTAAGTTGGTTTGAAATTAGATGCCTTTAGTCTCATTCCATAATTTCTCAGAAGAATATGAATAATTTATAATTACTATCAATTGTTTCGGTTAAGTAAAAATAGTGACCAATCTTACTTACTTAGCTGTCTGTGTAAAAATTAGGCTTTGATCACTAACCGACTTATAAGTCTTCCCTTCAAAGAACTAACAGGTTTAAAAACCAAATATGATAGGTAATTCTGGTGAACAAAATCAGGTACCTTCGATCCTCCTCGGAGGTTTATGGGTAGGACTAAAACAAGTTGAGGTCTCAATTCGACTGTGTGTCCCAAATATTATGAATATATTAATATAATACGCATAAATGCGTAGTAAAAAATTCTGTTCGATTTAATTGGCATGATTATTTTTATTATAAACGTGTTGTTTTATGGAGGAGTTCATTATTACCTCATGGTTAGTGTTAGATAAACAATCTAATACAGATAGTAACTAGTCTCTAAAAAGATGGCCATGACAACTCCACTGCACCAGTACAAATTAATCAACGAAGACTAATTTGCATTTGACGTGTCCATTCAAGCCAGTATATTTAATAACAGCGTATCTACTAATACGCGGCTGTATTGTAACGGAGGTTGGTTGAACAAGTTCCTTATGTGCTTTGTATATGTCAATTCAAAATAAGTTTATCCAATTGAATACTAAAAGTACGTGTTCACTGCTAGTTTTAATTATTTACAGCAGTTTAAATGCTTAAATTAATTCATTCAGGTGATTGGCAAGGGTATTAATAAAAAATCAAATGTATTGTAAAAGTATAAAAAGAAATATTTTTAGGACTATTTTTTATTATTAAATATATTCAGGTGGATGATGAAATGGAATTAAAACACAAAAGTAATTTAACAGTGTTTATATTTTGTTTTCAGGTTAAAATATACTGTGCCCCATGGCTCCTTTATGCTATCGAACAAAGTTCCACTTGATCCTTAAACAACAAAATTCTATCGCAAACATTATCATTATTGTGCAGGTGCAATCGATTTTCTCCGATTTTAAACGAGAGGCCTCATATCGATCGCACGCCGATGGACGAGCACGAAAACATATCTTAAATGTTATAATTATAAACTTCATCAATTAACATAATAGTTATGTTACAAAAAAGAATTGTTATAATATTATGGTACACAGGTACAAGAACGTCGTCATAATTGTGGTTAAGCATCGGCCGGGGCTCGACGCGCGCCGCGAGCCGCAGCCGCAAGCGGCGCCGAGTGCGGCATCGGGCGGCGTTGTGCACTACTACGTAACATTAGTCTACGAATATAAAACTTGAGTACAGTGCAACGATCGTACAAATCATCGGGAGAATAATTTGAACACATTGTAACATAATAAACGTGGTTATAAATTCAGACCTGTAACGAGTGCTAATCTCTTTCGAACAAAAATATCGACGGGTCGACGAGTGGTCTGGAACATTACAGCGATTGTTTCAGGAAGTTGAATCTCAGTGTAAGTCTTAACCTACAACAAATTTACAATTTGTAACAATTCTCTACGTATCGTCGTAACATACTTAATATTAAAGCTTGCTTTATTTACACACTTAGAGAGGTTTGATGATGAAACTCATTTCCACTACATAGAAAAATATAGTTAGATATAATAGCAGCGGAACATATAAAACGCCAATAGATATATACAAATAGTATAAAACAATATAGAGCTGTAACAGGCGCCAGGGCCACCGGGGGCTCGCTGGCAGGAAGGTTGCGTCGTATAATAATTTATATAAAAATACTCATTTATCAGCAAGACATAAATCATTTTAAAATATTTTCTCTCGATAAATACTCGCACCGTATACTGGCCCTAAAGTATAAAAGTGAGCGGTCACGGCGTCGATGCTCGAATGCAATACAGAGGTTGATAAGACAGATAAAAAAATAAACAGTAATAATATATTATTTAAATCTTATTTTCACTATAAATATTCTCTTAAGTAGTATATTAAAAAGAAAATGCTCGATTGAAATTGACAACATAATTTCATTTCCGCAACGTGCGCGGCGCGGTGTACCGCCGACCGTCCACCCGCGCGGCCCGCCGGTGTTAGTGCACTTGCACCGACACACAAACGTATTAATATTTTGGCACCATAATAAAGCCCCCCGCGACCCTCGCGCTGGCCGCGCGGAGGCGCCGCCGGCGGTACATCGCACCGCGGTATTTACTCTACACATTCACCTTGGGACACATAAATCTTCACAACAGTAGTAAGATCGTATTGTAAAAAATGTAAATATAATGTGTTTACAGACAACTATCTAATATCCTCTCTATCTACTCACTCCATTCTTCTATATCTCTTTCTCGTTCCTATTCTCTTTCTTACATACAACGAAACCATTCTCACATCGACACAGATAGAAAAATAATATGGAAGAATCATCAGAAGCCCTGTGTGTTTACGAGTAACTATAATTGAATATTGTACATTTTTGTTAACCGTCTTCGTCACACCGACCAGTGTCACTGTCGGCCAATGAAACATCTCACACGTAAAAACTATAAACATGCTAATATAAAAATTCGATTTCATCTTTGATATACTATAAGTGGCACGATTGACTCGTCAGCGGAGCCGACTATAAAGCACTATACAGTCCTCACGGAGGAAAACAATGTCGGACTGTCCATTAGTAAAGAAATGGATTCAATAATGTTTCGTAAATAAACTATTAGAATGGACACAAAATGCATAACAAAATGGAAGAATATATTCGGGAATGCAGTTCAAGTCGCGTATCCGTTACCCTAAATATATATTAGTCTATTATATCAAACTTATAAAAATTGACTTAACGAGTAGTTCATAAAGTACATTCTCTTTATGCTAACGATCCATCTTACTAGTAGAACGACCGAACCGTACCGGCGAGCGCGCGCCGGCGGCCGCTACGTCGCTACCGGCTAACGTGTCTAATGTAAAGGTGAATCGGTTCGCAGCGTGCTTAAACAACTATTAAACGTGCTATTAAACGAATTACACTGACGTACAGCGCGTGTACCTCATTAATGGCTACGGCAATCACGGTATTTCTTCATGTTTTAGCTATCGTCGGATGCCTTTCAATACGAAAATTATAATAATAAAGTAGACTCCCCCCCATCCATCAGGACGTCCATTTCCCTACATGTTACCACAGCCAAAACACGAAGAAATCCGAGGACTACCGAGAAGTGCCGCGAGCTATTAATAACGGAGACCCAATGTAGAGTGGTGTGGGAGCACCTCGCGTGGTGTCGGCTCGGTCGCTCAGCGCGGCGTGAAGAACTGTCATTGCGGCGTGTCGCGCGCGGCGCTCCAGCGGTCGAACTCGATGCCCGAGTCGGGCGAGACGCCGCCGACGGCCGCGCAGCCGCACGCCTCGCCCGCGCGCGCCTCACGCACGCCCAGCTGCTCCAGCACCTGCCCGCACGATACACGACCGTCACTCAAACGAACTAATAAACACAAAATTATAATTAAGCGATCCCGCTCGCCAATCACATGTGGGTGAGTTTTTCAAACTACATAGAGTTTTGGAGGAATGTGTTTCATGTCTGTACAACAATGTTAGGACTGTGTTGACTCGTAATTGGTTACTAATGTATGGTTAGGAATATTAAGACGGGGCGTCACTGGGCTCGAATGTATGCGGTAATGTAATATAGGAAATTGATAAATTTATTATTAAGTAACATATTAAGCTCCGTAGGGCCACGTTTGTCTCTGTGGCTTGGTACCCAAGAAGCCGAGGAAACCCTCACAGATAACACAGGTTTAGTAAACTAATAACTTTAAAATAAAAGAGCTGAGTGAGTAATTCGATACATTTCGATTTCACAGTACAAATCTGTGGGACGGATGTACAGTGTGCAGTATGCTACAGTATGTCTAGAAAACTTTATAAAACAATTAAATTTCCATTGATAAACTCGTGCAATCTTTGTAACCATCGTAAAGGTACCAACCAGCCCGTGCGCCCTGAATCAGAAAAACTTATATGATGTTGTGTGTTTGAACAGCTATCGTGGAAAATTTACTACTACTAAAAACGGTACAAATGCGAGCATATTGTTGCCATGATTCCGAACCGCTACGGGATAGGTGTGTAGTGAGGCGGCGGGAGAGGGGAGCGGTGTTAGGTGAAGCATAGTGCAGACCTTACTCAGGCTGGCGCTGTGCTCGTGCAGACCGAGGTCGCGCTCGAACGAGTGCAGCTGGCGCATGAAGTGGAAGTTGGGCGCGATGTCGGTCTTGCGCGAGCGGACCAACTCGAACGCGTCGCGCAGACACAGCCGGTGCCGCTGCATCAGGTAGGCCAGCGTCACGGTGACGGAGCGCGACACGCCCGCCACGCAGTGCACCAGCACGCCGCACTGCGCCGACATCGCCTCCTCTGCAACGACACAAATATTTTTACTTCATAAATTACGATCATCGTCAGTCGGTGCTGAGAGGTGTGACCGCCTGGGCAGACATTTATGTGGCAATCGATTTTGTGATGACGCGTGTAATTGAAAGTAAACTTTTATAGGCAACTCGCTATAGACTCACCCTAGCTTTGATGTTTGCAATAAAAAGGAAATAAAATATGAAGCCTATGTCACTCATCACGTAAAAATGCGATTCGGTTCTTGCATCTGAGAATTATAATTATAAACGACCCGAAACCCGATAAATTTGCTTAAAACAAATAACACATAATCATGATTAGAGATTTATCCAGATGTAAAACTGCTGCACAAAAAATGTATATTGGACACTATCTTCTGTCTATCAATATATATCTAAACATGTTAGATAACTTTGTCACACATTCTTCTATTAGATACAACAATAATATAAATCCCTCGTCTAATCTTGGCATGTAGTTTTTGTGATAGCAGTGAAGACAATAACGAGTTAATTGGTGGTGGCGCCACCTACTATTTCGGGCCACTGGTGCAATTATACTTTAATTAACTTTAATTGATGAATGCACCACTTGTGTACGTCAGTGACAAGTCCCGCCGGAATTGTGACTCATTGTGAACATTTATTTCACTATTGTATCTACAGCACTTGCGAAGACTTCAATACCACATGGCAATTTGAAGTTTCCAATGAATGAAAAGAAATCCTCATCTAATTTTTTATTAAATGTTTTCTGTATATAATAGATTCTTTATGTAATAGATATATATTACATGTATTTTTATTATACATTCAGAGTCCACAGGATTTTTGTTCCATGTTTCTTCAACTATATTATAAGATCTATTTTTGAAAAACATATGAAAGGAAAGACTTGTCAACTTGTTAGATTTGAGCAACTTCGGACAATCAGTATCGGTTGGTTGACTAATGGTTAAATTTAATAAGCGCTTCCGTGCTTTGTAGGGCACATAAAACTGTCGGTTCGTTAATTTACAATTACTAAGTCATTCATCCTTACTTGAACACCGTGAATGAGCTCAAGGACTTATTCATTATATGAGGAGAGGCATCTAAATGACGTGACCTGTGATATGAGCTCTTGATGGGTCCAGTCAATTGCACTTAGCCTACACAAATAAAGAAACTAACCAATAAAGCGGATGGCCTGCGGGAAGTGCACGGCGAGGTTCTGGCTCCAGTGGTCGGCGATGGGGATCTTCAGGTAATTGATGCCGCAGCCCTCCGCCTCAAACGTGTTGGGCAGGTCCGGCGTGACGTTCAACACGTACTGAAATTAGTAAACGTACAATTTAATTATGTGGCATTTTTTTACATACATCCATATAAAGAGCACTAATATTATGAGCGCTTCATACAAAATGGACGGACCTACGTATGGTTTAAGTACAAACCTTAATGTTGTGCCTGGCGAGCGCGTCACAGTCCCCGCTGTTGGTGGAGTTGCCGAGGTACAGGTTCGGCAGGATCTCGATGGGAAAATCCTGCGGCGCGTGGATGTGGGTGTCCTCACATTCCGACGACGAGCCGGACGAGAGCGCGTCTTCGCTGCCGGAGCCCGATATACGCAACGATCTGGAAACGATACAAACGTACACATAAATATATATTTAAAAAAAGTAATTCCATATATCACTATACAAAGTTTTATGTGAACCTGTACACTAAAATAAGGGGTTTCCCTGCTTGAGTTTACTAGTCTCAGCCTCGTGCGTCAACTATTTATAAGAAAAAGTTAAGATGCCGTGGTTCTATATCAGAAAAAAATACTTTTTAAGCAAGCTACTTTCCTCTGAAATTTAACAAAGTCGATACAAGTTCCTCTACTCGCTGCCAGATAGATACCTTATGATAATTATTATCCAATATCATATCTTAAAATTGCAATATATAACCGCAACTGTAAGAAATATACATAAAAAGTTCCATCATCAACTGATCAAACCATTTAACGATATGTCTGACACTGGTTTGACCACTAGGTAAACAAACATTGCTGACCAAATTAATCACGTTTACTGAATAGACGGTTTGATGGCTGATCATTTTACTACGTAGTAGTAAGCACCTACTAAGTTTTGGGTACGAAGCCTGGATACGAATGTCAGAAACCCAATATCATAAGCTTTCGTATTCAGTTGTAAATGTGTACCTATACCGTGTGTATGAATGACTGTTGCGTTCCTATTGACTATCTAGTAATTTCTCCTCGGTAGGTATTATTCAAATATCGAACTAGTGCTATGTACCTAATGTACCAATCAAGGTATCAAGGTAGAACCTTAGAATTCTTATCATATCGAGGGGCGGGAGGTTATTTAGTTTAAGCGACATATTTGCCGATTGCAATGAATCCAGGTTCATGCGACATAGATTTCATCAAAATTTTACTGAATTCGAACATGTAATTATCGTCCCAAAATATTCATCAAAAACTTGATTTTAGGTGTAATAATTTCATGTTAGAGTATAAATTAATTATATTGTAATATGACTTTAAAAAATATGCTGAGTGATATAAGTAGGTATTTATATACTAAGTATATATAAGTAGTGATACGTAAGTTCGTTAAATAATAATCATAAACAAACACCGGATGCGTGTCATTACAATAATTTTATATTAAACGATGATGCCACTTTGTTTTACTCGGAAAACTTGCACGTTCCAGTAGCCATGCTCTGTGGTTAGCATGAATTATACATTCACCTTTAATCCAACAGTTGGCCGCTGTCTGTGGGTAACTTGCATTTTTTATGTAATTTGCCAAACAGGGGCGTCGTCTTGGCTCAGCATTAAGCAATTTAACTCATAAAACGACCTCAGACTAGAATTAAACTTCTTAATATAATTACACAGTATTTGGAGAGATAATATTGCTTATACAATATTTAGATGGATCATTATTCGTCACAACAACGAAAATACACCTTTATATCATTCACCTTGGCCGAGTAAGGATTTCAATAATACTATTGTGTTATATTTGTTATTCAATCAATAAATTAATATTAAAAATACAAAATATTGCAATAAAGGAATGTCGATTATTTGCCAAGGCTACAACGGATGTAGCAGCTACAAAATAATAATTATCGACATTTTATCATTTTACTAGAAGTAGTGAATATTTAAATGACTATTCATTTGAATTTTAAATTCGGCCATCGTCACGACAGTAATCATAATGTAATAACAAGTTGACCTAAAACCGCAACAATAAGCCTCCCACGATTATCTAGGGCTCGATTACATCACGTCGAGCACTCGTGCCACTAACACCTTTCAGCGGCTGTATGTAAAAACTGCAAGCGGGCTGGGGCGCGGTGGGGAGCAGTGGGGAGCAGTGGCGGCGGCTGGCAGCCGGTGGCCGGCGGCCGTCGGCGCGGGGGCGCATCGATCGCGGGGTTGCTGAATGGGGGAGGAGGCCTAGCGCACCATTCACCTGCCCCCGCGGATCAATGGCCGCCCACACAGCGCCGCGGCCCCCCCGACACCCCCCGCTCCCGTAGCCCCTCGCGACGCCAACGCGTCTACTCCCACGCTATGCTTTTCCCAATTCGCCCTCCCTAGTCCCAATGGCCTCGACGCCATTCACTTTGCCGTTTTGAAAACGATTAAATTAGTAGATCACGCTAGCGAACATTAAAAAAATCTGTCTCGTCACTAACGCCATCTATCAGATTCAAAGTTTTGTTTTCATCGTGTACGAGTGCATAAGTATCTAGTTGATCAATAAAAATGAAATATAACTTGGGCAAGAATATACTTATGAAGATCTTTCAATATAATTACAGTCTTATCATAATATTATCTCAATAATAGTTTAATGTAATCTCTGCTTAAGACACATATGTGCATATCGTTATATGTATACATAGCCTGCACTATCGTCCTACTTACGAGAATTTTAGAAACAATTAATCAAAGATCAAACTGATTTATTATTTGGTAACAGATAAAAAATAACTCGGACATGTGATGGTAAGGAGTAACAATCGTCCGAGCATATCCGCAGAGACATTACGGCTGTTACACAGAAATGTACAACAAGGACGGAGCTGTACAACCAACTCTCCAGCATTGCAACCGAAATACGTTTAAAACCATACACCGGTATTTGACCAGACTGTTGTAACATACCAACATTAGGCGTCTGTCAGTACTGTGTTACACGGCCCAGCAACAGACCGTCAAAAGGTGATACTAATGCCATTGTCCTGTAGTAAGGTAATGTCTAATAGTAGTAGGTGGACAAATACAAAATTCAAGAACAATAACACAGGGACCCACGCGTGTACAATTTTTACCAACATAAATGTAATCTAGTGAAATGAATCGATTCATAAATATTATTATTGGAGTTATTGAGCAGTGGCAGGTGCATTTACTTCGCCCACGGAGCCACCGGCTAGAATACCAATCCGTTTAAGTAAATTTGCGATTCCACCTACTCCACCGGCTTCTCGAATGGATGGCGTGGGTTCGATCGGTAATGAACATGCTCCCATTTTTATTGGGAAATTCCCTGTAGTGCGAGGCACGAAGGCCATTTTAGGAATATCACGTGAGCGGTTATCAAGGTAAATGGCGAAGCGTGGACGGGCGGCGGGGTCCGCACTTCGGACGTACTCTGTAGACTGTCGGCTACACATGTGGGCAGCGCGGGGGAGGCGTGGGTGAAGCTGGGCGCGCCGGCCGGCCGCGGCCCATTCAGGGGATCGCGCCCACGCGCATCCACCCGTTCTCGGCTATACGACGTAATGAGAACTTTACCATTGCGTCCGATTATAATACGGTCACACCACGTGACAGCGTGGCGAAATAATACCTCAATATCAGAATTAGACCTTGGCATGGTAGGCACAGTATAAGGGTACATCGTAATGGAGCGTCGCATAATGAAACGTCAACCATTTCGTGCAAATCCAATTTGTATTTGAGCGGCGCGGGCGGCGAGCGCGGCGCGGCCGCCGGAAGCCGTGACACGGCCGGTCGTGTCATTAATGAACGAGTCCTATGTGCGGGCGCCCGCTGCCTCGATATGGCGTTCACGTTAAGGAGGACGGGGAAACCAGTCGAGGCGGACGCGAGAGAGGTGCCACACGATCCGGTCGGATTATAGCGTATGGTGCGCCGGCGCACAGGAATGCGGCCCGACCCGCTGCCAATGACCGCCTGCAAGGGACGGTTTTTAGGGCTCCGTAGACGAATGGCAAAAAGGGAACCCGCATCTTTATGTACGTACGAATATATTATTTAAGAAGTATTTTATTAAGTGTAATAAACGACAGGGTAATACGAGTACCTATATGGTATGGTGTTTGTAGTACGTATGTTTCCAGTTACGAACTACTTAATTTATAATTAGGAACTTCATTATAGCTTTTCAAATTGACAAGAAAAAATATACACATTTTTGTTGGCGGTTCCATCTACGGGCCCCTCCACGGTGCGAGGTTGGAGACGCAGATGGTCGCTTATATTTTTTAATGTCTAGCTCGCGGGCTCCCGGCGCTCGACGCTCTCATCCTGTCCCGGCCACTCCCGGCCACTGCCGACCACTCGCGGCTCGCGCTCGAGCAACGAATTAACTAACCGGACGACGGCAAGGATTAAAATTAATCAATCATACATAACATTACATTTATTTACATTATATTACAACACATATTTTATTGATACATTGTCACCCACCGGTCGAACGTTAGTAGGGAGTAGTGAAAAGCCAGGGTTAAAGGGTAACACTGCATATAATTTATTTCATAAATTGCGAGCACTCATGATAAAATGTTATAAATAGATATAGAAGCAAAGGCTCTCCCTACTTCATAAACTCAGTAACAAGAAGTGTTAGCGTTCACTGAACACTAACTCTCTAATACGTCTTTTTCCGTACAAATGTATATTGCTTCTAAGAGAAGAGTAACCTAATACCGCTGCACTTCATTTAAAATCAAGACTATTCGACTCGTAATAGACATCTAGGATAATTTGCCGAAGTGTAGAACGAGTAAAGTATAAGTGGGATACCATATAATTTTGCCGCATTACAATTTCTATCAAAACTTTTAAAAAATATAAATATGCGAATGAACCTACATCGTATGATATAAAAAGGCGAACAACTGGCAGTAATTATCCAGCTCATACACTCGTATGCTGTCTAATCATCCACTTCCTGGTAGTCTGCATCAGTAGAAAAATATATGATTCATAATTATAATTAGGTCGATTATCGTTATATTACGAAGCGCAACAAGGGTTCATTAAGGCAGCGTCAGGTAATCAACTCACGAAGGTCAGCAACTTGTTCACTCGGCCACAACTGACAACAAATCTTAGTCAACGACTCCACATGTCTTTAAAATAGTTTAATATTTAAATGTTTTAGGATGTGACAAATAACACATCCTCAACCCTTTGAGTCTCAAATATCCTCTTAACCATCCATTGTAGCCCGGTACACCCCGGTGACCAACTGTGATTATAGCATCTGACCCACCACCTAAGTTACCACGTAAGTTAATTCATCCAATAAATGTTTAATCTTGCGCTGTTTCAAATATAAATTATTACAAAATATTTCTCCTTCAGATTAACGCTACTCGATAACGCCACTGGACTACGGGGACAACCTACCGTCCGGTGGTACCGTCACCATATAAATAAGCTACATTACGTATTGTTTACAATGCTAGCATAGAAAAAACATTTGTTATCAAGAATCGAATAACATTTATATATTAGGCCCCATTGTTTCAATGTTTTATTTGTGAAATGAGACTAAATTGGAAGTCATCAGGCCACATCTTAAGTTTCCAAGGTAACTCAATGCTAATTTTGCTAAAAAGTTCCATTAATTTTGAACACACGTAACTTATGTTGACAATTTTCTGTACTCAAGTAGCGCAGCTAAATGTGAACAAACGCTGGATGTAATCCTTCATTACACGATAACACGCCGGATTGCTATTACACTCAGTCGTTGCGAGTTTGCGAAATTGTGAATGAAATTCGGCCTTGAATTCATTCGCACACCAGCCTTCGACAAAAACAGCTCAGTGTACCAACAATATCAAGATCGAGGCTAAACGCTCACTCTTGAGTGTTTTTTGTATTGCCATAGTTAAAATATTATCTGTTCTATATCCACTATGTGTATGTAAATATCATGTACAGTGTAGATTGTTAAGATCAAGGTTTTAAGGTAGGTCGGTGCAAATAGTAACTCGGGTACGTATAGGGTTGCCAGATGGCCGTAAAATATTCTAATTTAGTACTCGATTACGTATATTTGACGAATGTCAAATCTGACGTCATCGGTGAAACATACCGGTAATAAAAAGGTCTAGATTGATGTCACAAACGTTTTGTGAAATAATTACAATACAGTAATTAAACTTAACAAAAGTAATAAAAGAATTGCATTCACGTCCGACTGAGTCTGTGCTGTCAAATTAACTTCGTCGAGTATTCTTTCGTAGCCGGTTACGAAGCTAAACCAAACCGGAAATTCGGGATAGTCATGGAATTTCACGTCTCGTCAATCTTATCCTACTTCCAGTAATTTGACTTTGATGTTCCGGATTCTGAATAAGATTTGCTACCAAAGTATACCAACCAAGACATAAGAAGGTTGCACTTTTGTTGTTTTTATAACACGCAACATTGAGATATTAAGGTAGACAGATACCTTTGAGTTAATTGACAATATTTGTATTTATATTTGAAAAAAAATA
>DWPA01001547.1:0-18164 GCA_018251375.1 Calpodes ethlius | reverse complement strand
AATAAGTCGAAGTTGGTGATTAAGGTTCCTATTCTGATTATTTATTCTTGAATATTTTAATATTAGTTCCAAAATATATTTTATATTTAAACCCTCTAAACCACAGGAACCACTTAATCTAAATATAAGATGCAGAAGTAGCTCTAAAATATGTTGTAAGTCTTTAATTATAAGTTTGCTTTATTCTGAAATCTATCTACAAACAAATTGGTACAGCAATAAAACTACACGAGTCATCAAATTTATAATTTACTGACTGAGCTATTAATTCCTAATAAGTTACCTAAATACATAAACTTATATTAAAAAATATAATTATGATAAATAATCCATTGATATAATAATAATATTAATATATTAATCCATTAATCTAGTGAAAAAATTCTCATCACGTATTAATAGCTTTTGGCACTATGTATTGTGCCTATTTATGTAGCATTAATTACATTTGGAAACAAAGATGCTTACTATGTGTGTGCGTAATCAGTAATTATTAGAATATAATACTTGCGTATTGTACATAATTCAGTTCGTAATTTAACATACATGTCATGTTTTGTCAATAAACATTAAATTAAAACTTGAACTTCTGACTTTGGGGTTATTTTGTCTTTAACTTTATTTTATTGACCCTATCCTATTTGTTTGATTACTGTACCAAAAACAATTAAACACTTATCTGAATGAATTGCAACTCATGAATACTACCTCGTGCCAATTGTAGACCGAATTGGTGGTATGACGAGGGCTTACCTACAAATGCGCATAAATTATAAATTCTATGATTTATTAATTATACTAGTTTAGTAACAATGTAATATTACAATTTAGAGATATTAAAAATTTATTAAACCTACTTCAAATTCATCCCTCCATAGTCGTTGGTACTACTCGAGTCTCACTAACATCGTGCCTATCTGCTTGCTACATTTAATTTTTGAAAGATTTTTATGATAATTTCTTTAATATTGTATGATTGGAATGCTCGTTAAGTCCACTTTACCTATAGTAATTTAAACTTTTCAAATGATTGAGATTGTTCTCAGCGCATATATAAAATTGATTACTTACTAAAATTAAGGAGTTTATTTTCTATAGTCTAGCATGCAGTCTAGAACCCGTTCGAAAAAGAACGATAAAACATGGATAGATTGAGAGTACATATACTTAATCAACAAATATGGCTATAGATGAATACCGCGAATAGGTATGCATGACTCCCAAACATTTTACTCAGTACAACAATAACTTGTCTGGGTCATTGAAAGATAGTTTTCTGTAAACTGTAAAGTAAACTGAAACGCCTAATGAAACCCATGAGCAAAGTTTATGAAATGAAATTGCGCAGAAACCAGTGAATTTATTTCTTTATTTAGCGAAAGACAAAAACTTAGTTTTGAAAAAGGTGGACTCAATGGCTAGCCGCAATTTCTGTCGAAGATATTCAGGATTAATTATATCCTGAAAATAACTAATATGCCCAGAAAAGTAGAACAGGTTCAGTTCCGGTAAGTCAACCAAATGATAGTCAAACAGAGTTAAACTAGGAGTTCACAGTCCTTTACACGAACCTAGAAACTTATTTGCTAATATGCACAAAAGGTAAAATTTAAAATTGTGAGACAGAATCGTTTATAAAAACCACGACATCTTTACTAAGAATGTTAGGGCAAAATAGCAACCTTATTTAGGAGTATTCGTGGGAATTTTGGGTTTAGGAAGGTCAATAATTAGCAATTATATTTTAGTTCAAAGAAGTGGTAACATACATATTTGTGTATACATCATCAAATAAAAATACTTAAAGTTAATATTCAAAAGAAAATTTTAATTCTCATTCTCAGTGTATGTTCAAATTTATCCAAATCGATGAAGCATTTATGAAAATGGCAGAATATAACTCGCAAAGTAGGTATTTATCAAGAATTCTATATTATTATATATGATATATTATTATATATGTACCAGGGGCGTCTCAGTTCTTGAGGTTTTTGGGCTGAACCACAGATACCCCTTAAATAATCCCAAATGTGCGTAGAAGATCAAATGAATCGAAAAATAATTGAGACAGTCATTGGGATAGGCAATATACAAAAATAAAATAGTTTCTACATTGAATAAATCGGTGGGCCATTGACTAGTGTTAGCCCAGATCCCCACAAATAAGTAGTCCGTTAATAATTAGAAGTGACGTTGCATCAATAATTATTTTTTTCGTCTTTCGTAGCGCTTCCCTGTGACTTTACTTATCCGCTCTTAAATCTCTATACAAATTAGGTACATCTTATTAACCAAGAGGGATGAATTTTGGTTTTTATTAAATAAGATTATTTTCAACCACAAAATAGCGAGCCCTCAATTTTAACTATCACTAAAAATTTAAAGTGTGCTTATTCACTTACTTTTCTACATGGGTGGATTTTGAATTAAACTTCAATAGCTTATTTTACACTCGTATGGATTTCCCAGAAAAGATTTATAAATAAATAATAGTAAGCCTTTTTAAAATTCGTTCAGTGCAGAGTTTTTGAACCTATTTAATACTAATAAACATAAAAAAGTACAACAATCTAATATATCCACTTTACTCTTTATAACATTGACACAGATATCAGTGTAGATAGATATGATCGGATAAATTTAGAAGAGATTTGTAAGTTACAATAGCGCCTACATTTTAATAGAAGCAATATAATTGAGGTTGCATTACATGATTGAAACAATATTATGGGTATTGAAAGGCGCTGTGTAGTCCACAAAACTGACAGTTTTGTCGTAAAGTTTTTAGTACTTTGGTAAAGCACTGTACCATTGAATTTAATAAGTGACAGCTTGAGTCTATTGTACTACGGAGAAAAGAGTGATTTCGATTTTCAAGAAACATTTAAATACTGCGAACAATTTTCGGTCGATTCTCGAATTCTAGTCTAGTAGAGCTAAGCAAGTTAGGATCCATCTAAGTAAGGTTTAAGTTACGGGTTAAGTAAGTTGCACCTCAATAGATTGACTTAAGCTCAAAGGTGGATGGCAGCCTTTGACCATACACATTTTTGCTCACTATGAATAATACAAATATTTTACGAAGTAACATATTTATATTACAGTTTCCTTGGGCCAACCACTCATAGCAGAGTTCCTGTCTGTGTCGCAATATTTTTAGTAATAGTAGTAGGTTGGCAAGTAGTCTCTGCAGTACCCCGCCTATGAACGTTCATAATATCAAAGGCATCGGCGACGAGTTGCTAGCTATAAATGAGCCAGTGTTCCACTTATTTATTATTACATTCTTTCGTAAATGCATGAAGCGAAAAACATTTTACTATAATTATTTCAGAAATAGATAGCCACGTAAATAAAAAATCCTACCATATTAAAAGCTGAATAATTCAAAGTTCCACGACCTCCAGCAGGAAGAATTGAGCGCCATTAGCTTAATACTTATTTGACAAGTTGACTTGGATACAAGGATTTAAGGGGATCCTTATATGGTGGTCCATTACTGTTAATTATCCTTAACTTGGCCTTCGCATGAATAGAAATATTTAATTATAACACACATACATATACTTAGGTAAATAAATTATCTTACATTTATAAGTATTATAATTATTGCAATAATTTCGCCCAGCAAAGCGTGCGTTTGTAATTTCTCTGTATGTAGCATCTACACTTTTTCAACAATACAAACTGCCAAATTCATGTGAAGAGATTTGTAACAACTGATTAACAGTACACTACTTCGATTTTGTAAACCAGAAAGCATAGCAAGTGATCAATACAAAAATTTTGATAGTTTAGTTTTATAATAAAAGCACATGATTTTTCTCATAACATAATATATTTCTGAAACAATAACAGTTTTATACAATTAAATTACATCACAGTTTCATAAAGTAAATAAATATAATAATCTTAAACATTAATCAGGATTCGCCTAGCCTAGATACATTAAGAAGTAAATCAATATCATACCTCTGGTAATATTTATTTTGACCAATATAAAGTAGATCAAAATCTTAATTAAATATCATAAAAAGGCAAAGATAATAATCAACAAGAGAACGGACACTGGGAAAATTATGTAAACAGACATTCGAGGGTGACAAACAGAGATCAAAATAGAAGTATTATCATCATCACTCCCTAAGCCATCTTTTGTAGGCACTTCAACAATAACTAATTCATCACTAAAGAGTTCCACGTTGAATTCACATTCAGTTTTATTGAGACATATTTTGGAATCTGATATATTAGCATACTGGAATGTAGGTTTATAAATATCGAAAATTGCATGAACATCATTTATAATCATATCATTATCACTATAAAATATATAATAATAATACCCGTCTACTAGCACATCATGAACAACCTTAAGTGTAGTTGTTTTCTCCAAGTAATTTGTGTTATTACATTGGATTGAATATGGAAAGAAATCATTCATAAAAATGTTATCTCGATAACACATGTGCAAGCTATTTTCAAAACTGGATACAGAGCTGTCCTGTGCTGCGTTAGGAGAATTGTCAAGTGCATTTCCTCCATGGTACACTCCTGCATCTAGAACTGTGTTAGGATTATGTACAGCTTCTGTATCTCGTTTATGTTTTACTTTTTCACCCTTTTTAGTAACATTCAATTCAATTCCTTGAGTAGTTTCTTCTGACAACTGTTCTGCGGCATCATTTTCTTCAGTTGTAGATACTGTTAATTTTGGTTTTATTTTGTCCTTTGGATTTTGTAACATTACTAGCACATGACCAGGTCTTTCAACTAAAGGAGGTTCTTTTTTTACTCTGCTGCCCTCTAGTATTCCACATGTGTCTAATATCTTTTCTCCTTTAACTACCAATATTTTTGAGCCCTCATACCGAGAGCATGCTTTGAGTTCCACGGTGGCACCAGCAAATAAGTAAAATCTCCAATATTCTAATGTATCATCTGGCAATGTCATAGATTTCTTGAGAGTAACATGTCTCCTCTTATTTGATAACTCAGGTTTACCTCTCATTTGGAATGCATTGAAAGAAGTATTCATTTTTAAGGAATGTTTTTCACAAAAAATTGACGACTGACCCTGGTGGATCTGTATCACATCTGAATCCGATATCCTGTACATGACATCTGCATATCTTATGTTTCTAAGATACAGAGGCAATACAATAAGTATTGTTGGTAGAACGGTGGTGAGAAAGCAGAATACTATCACTCTCTGGATTCCATGCATTTTACCGTCATCTGAATGAATAAAAAATGTCACATTAGGTAAAATTACTTTATAAAGTAAATAATGTATAATTACTGATGGACTTAAGTAATTTAATATACACTTCTTAGAACGCAAATGAATATAGTAAATAGGTACGTACACATTGAATTTTACTTCTACATTAAAAACAAACGAACACGTACTTATGTTAGAAAAAGATTATTCTATTACTTCAGATATTACGTTTAATTTTGGCTCACTCATATTAAAATCACGAGATTAGATTTGCACAAGAATCTGTGTTGACTGTTGAGTGATTTACTATATTGATGTTGACGCTTGTTTACTTTACATTTTTAGCATTTTATTTCATGCTTTTGATGTAGATACCTATTCCTAAAAGTGGATAATATTTTAGGTGACAGTGAATTTTGGTTTCTGTTTAAATTTTGATTCTTTGAGTATGATATATTTTAGATATCTTTATTTACGATTAGTTATGAGTTTAGTTTGCCAAGTTTTGGTAGTTGTGAAATACAAAACAGGAGGAGTTCAACAATTATTATTTTGACATTTTGGATATTTGACAATTGAAGATGACATAATTTTTTTGCCTGACCTAGAATACAGATTAAAAAGAATATAAGAAAAGGGCGTGAACTGCGCTTAAAAAATGGTGCGGTCCCACCAATATATTATAATCAGTATGTCTCGCTCAATGATATTATATTGATATTCAACAAGCGTACGTTTTTTTCAACCTCTATGAAAAGAGAGGCCGAACTACATTTTTCCATAAAATTAAATTAATATCGTTTACAGAGTGATTTTTATTTATTTTGAACAATCGCCAAGACTAGCTGAGCATCACTCATTACATCGCTGGATCTAAAAATTACAGCATCCGTGTGGAAGTAATGCTTTAATAATATTCCTAACATGCCAAAAACATGAGATAACCATCACATCTATTTGTTTGGAAGAAGGGGATTAATTATGTCAGTCAATATATAAACTAAACGTAAATAAAGTTATACCCTAAATGAATTTTAGGCCCCTAGCTGAATATTTATATTTTTAAAATAATAACGGAAATCATCCGTCGCATGCAGCGCTATGCAGCGGGGAAAAGAACGTTAGTAAACCTCACAAATTACTGCGCCCCTAAATGACGGGTTTTACACTCGAAAACGTCTCATTAAAAATCCTGTGATGGTGATTTTTATTTTTGTATATTATGTATATATATAATATTATTCCATAATCTGATTCCAAACAATCTTACACTAATTTAATGTACACAGGAATACATAATATCTGAGCTTAAGGATGCCTTAACTATCACTGGCTTCGACCATAAGGAAAAAAAATATTACTAATGCTATTTTATTTATTTATTGTAAATAATCGGGATACTGAATTCAGAGTCGAAATTGATTATTACTTTTGTCGTGATAAAGAAAAATAGTAAATTGTTTAACAAAGGAGCAAACTACTTTCAAGGCGAGATTCTTTATTGAATCCAAAGCGCAGCGAAGTATTCTAGAGTAGAATCCTAAGTGCAGCGAGAGACTAAAAGTTTGTTACTCGAGCATAAAATAGTGTTTGTTACTCCTGAGATGAACTCTTTCCTTCATATATATATAGTTTCTTCATATATAATGTAAACGACGTTTCTCAATGGTTTTAGACGAGGCCTATTTAATTTATTGAGTTGATTTTATTTATTTATTATATTAAAGTAAAAATCGAATTACTTATTAAAAATTAAAACAAATAATTTTATAAAAATTAAGAACAAATAAAAAAACATTTATGAACAACTAAAACTGCACAAGAGTTTAGAAGCGACTACTGGTTTAAGTTTAGCGTTAAAATAAGTAAAATTTTATAATCAATATCTTAGCCATTTTTATTGATCGTTTTTGCAATATTTTTCCACTTTTATCTTTTTTGATTTACATTTTAATTTCATCCCATTAAATGTAATATTTTCAACTTCATGAAACTTCTATATTACGGTGACGGAATACATGGTGCGCATATTTTTTACAACTACATACGTTATGTGCGCGGTTTATATCTAACAGCCAATTACCTGTTCATACAAAAAGTAACTTTGGCAATTGGAACTTTAACTAACAATGTTCACATTCTAAATTTAAATCCATTGTAGTCGTTACGGATAAAAAGTGCGATTTTAGTCTCTGTTTGTGTTTAACTTAGCTCTCTTAATATATTTTGTGATAAAAATATTTTTTATTCATAACTTCCAAATTCCAATTACTTATTTTCTCAAAGATGTAATCAATATCACATAGTATGATATGCATCTGGCATGCTAATGCATCATTTAGATATATAATATTGATTGAGTAAAGCATGCCTATTTTAGTGTATAAGCAAACATGCGTGGTCAGCGGTGGATCGAAACTCAGAAGGGGGCATCCCTTCCAGCCAAGCCACAGGTGTATTTTTTTCAAATGAAAAATTGCTGTTGACCCTAATGGCGTTAAAAGCTTCGCACAGACAGAGGACCAAAATTAAAGTGGCTCTGTCAAGATCCCTCTTTCGAAGAGGAAGAACTAACTCATCTTTGTTGGGAACATCTCCATCACACCAAGTTGATATTTAAGGGCAAACCTTGTAGGGTTTGGAGATACCATGCTACATACAAAATAAATGAGAATGCTTATTTATACAAGAAAATGTTTAGCTTATATATAAGCTACTTAATAGCAATAACTTAATTGTATGCTCTTGTACTACCAATGAGCATATCTATTTGTCTGTAAGAACCTTGAGCGATTAATGAATAAATAAATGATCCATCATATTTATCTGTTGATGGATTGTTTGCACTTTGCAGTGTTAATCTTTATAGAAGAGAAATAACCTCATCTTTTTATCATGGTATTTTTTTTTATATTATCTGTATTTTTGTATATTATAGTACCAGATTTATGCTCCATTTATAAAGTGTAAAAAATATCGATGATAGAATGATGAGAGCTTTTGACTAATTGTAATATACGTAACTATGTTACGGCGGATATTGTGCGCCTAAACTAAATCGTATGATAATAGTAGGAGCTTAATATTGTTTTCAATATGCGTAATAAAAAGTATTCATGGAAGTCGTATATATATTTATAGGGAAATAATCAATTCATCTACTTCTACATGAATTGACATGTAATACTTATTTTTATACAATATGATTATTTGATTTTATTTAAGATTTTAATTTATACTTTAGAGACAATTTTTAAATTTTTTTAACTATTATTGGACTTACTGAATGGTTAGAACAATTTAAAATTTGTTGGTTTATTATATTTGGTATATATGCTCGTTGTTTAAAGAGTAAAAACAGAATACTAACACTTATATTTATATTTAATACTTTCCGGCTAAAAAAGATCAAAATGTGGTGCCTAAGGCACTCCCTTTGGGAACTCGACCCATAGGAACACAACAAAAAAGCAGTATATTTATATGGCATCTTACCGTTCTCTTTATCATGAATTGATGTGTAAACACTATTGTAGTATAACGTAGTGGTCGCAGTTTGAACTTTATGACTCATTTTGAGATTTATGTTAGCACTTATTATTTCGTAATAAAACTTTCTACGTGTTGGTTAGCTTGGTTCCGTCAAACCACAATTAGAATTATGAATGCACTGTGTAAACACGAATTGGACATGAGTCTGATAAGCTTATCATTACGGTACGTAAATTTGATGTGATTACTACAATGTTGCTAATAAACTGCATTAAAGCGATACCTCGGAAAATGTTCTACTCTAATTTATTGTTAAACTTAAATATTTTAATTTGAATATTCAGTTATCTCTATGTTTATTTTAAATCTAAACTGTCAAAATATGTTAACGTGTAATTTATCGATAGAAAAAATAATAAGTAAGCTCTAATTGTTTGCATTTTCTAGCTGATATATCTCAAATATGAATTGATAAAAAATGTTAAAGCATAATAAATAATCAAACTTATCTTGACATATTTTTTCCTCAAACTTCATAAAACAAGTTAAATGTTATTTGATGTCTAGGCGAATAATATCCGAACGTGTGCACAGGGCTCATTAAAAATTGAATTTTGATGTATCGGCTTCAAAAAAAATTATAATCAATTGGCCTATGCCGCATGGTATCGATACGATTACTCGTGTTGTATCGATGGCCATTGTTTCTATACTCAAAAAGTAAATCGATACTACTCAGTATACAATAGTTGCGGGTATCACTGGAGCTTTAATTACAAATACTAAGTGGATAACATTTATAATAAAATATTAAGTTCTGAAGATTTAATGGATTAACAATAAATATTAAATAATTTTCTCGATTTATTGGTACTCGATACCAACGACTTATGTCCTAGTGCGTTGGTTTGTTACGGAGTTTTTAGTTTAATTATGCGATGGACGCGTTTTAAATTATTAAAAACGTTGTGGAAACTAATCTTTTTCATTTTTTTAATAACAAAGATATTTAATGTTTGTGCCACTTTTATTCTAAAAACTATTTCTCTGCTTTAGTCAGGTTGTTTTGTCACTTTAAGTTTAGCTAAAATTACTCTGTGATCGTCACTCGCTTGTCACAATGACTGTTTACGTTTTTATTTAGACTAAGGTACTCTGTGGTTACAATCAGCTGTAGTTTTGGTTGCATTAATCTCGATAAAGTGTATTTTTCATTTTTGAAAGTATTGTAACTAGTTGGAATTGGAAACAGCGTTGACTGTTAACTTTCTAGCATTTGTAAATATTGTATTTAACGTACAATAGTGCGTGACTGACTTGTGTTTCGTCATCACTCCTCACTAGTCACTTAGAATTGGATTGATTTGTTTACATTTAGTTGAGAAAGAGGTTAAATATATTTATATTTGGAGGCACATGCCATACGACATTTATCACATCAGTTTGTAAACATTAAATGATGTTAAATTTTAGGACATGTGCGATTAACTGCGACGAGGCATTTTTGTAAAAAGTTCATAAAATGAATGAAATTCTCAAACCAGACTTGGTATGGATAGAGGGACGATGTTACCGGGTATCTGATTCCCAAACTGAAGCATCAGTTCTTCAGGAACATGAATTATACGAAAATGGTAGGTAAAACAGGCTATGTTTTCGTAGCATCGAAGGTGTTCTAAATCTCTGAAACTACCCAAAAGATATCATCAGAAGATTCTAATTGGTGGAGTTAACTGTTACCAGTAGAAGAAGCAAAACTATTCATATTCTCAGTTTGTATTTAATTAAAAAGCAGGCTTTGAATAAGCTTGTTAAATACCATTAAAGGGAAAGGGTGAACCATAAATATAATCTCAAGAAATTGTGCATTTCAGTTATATTAAACAAATATTAAATGTTATAACTTTTATTCTTGGACTAGAATTCCTTATATCATAGGGAACATGGATGTGCACAAATGCTGGTTCTCAGCTTATCACCAATGGCACTATAATATTATTACAAAAGAATATGTATCCTATGCAAGAGTTTAACACTCATATAATATAAAAACATACTTGTTTATATTTCCAGAAATTTCTTATCAGGACATTGAAGATGAACATGATGAGGATGATTGTGAAATATTAATGTTAGATGACAACAGATATTATACAAATTTCCACATTGCTACGTAAGTAGTTTGGCATTTACCATAATGTAATCATGTGCGAGCATTGCATGGAAGCATTACATTTCTGCTTATTAAGAGTTACAGCTGGTGTAGTATTTGTAAATTACAGCTTCTTTGTTAGTTCAAAATTTTATATATTTATTACTTACTGGATACAGAAGGCTCAGGACCGGTCTGATTGGCGTTGTTAGGGGAGGCCTATGTCCAGCAGTGGACCTTTAAAGGCTGATAGATAGATAATGTGGTTTAGTTTTAGATTATATTAAGTTATCATAGGGACTTGTAAAAATTTTAATTTCGAATATATTTTAATAGTGTCAACTTTTACCTTATAAAGTTTAATAAAGTCATTTATAGTCGAATTTTGATGGTAAATTATATTGATTCTTTATCACCAATTATAATCGAATTTGGTATCGATTTTGTTTAACTTAATTAAGAAAACTAACAATATAATTGAACACATTTAAATATTCGCCAGACTTTCAGATCTTAATCAACAGATTACTCATCGTCAAATTTTCCAAGAGTATCCAGAAAAATCCTAATGAATTGGCAAAATTATATCTTCGTCACGCCAATTTTAAAACAATTGAAGTGGTAGTCAAATACGGGTAGTATATAATATCAACCATTTGTAAAAAAAAAAAAATCGTAGGGGTTACCTTTATCTAACCTGTACTATATTAATGAAGTACGTATATCTGTGTTATTTGATAAATAATACTAATTATATAAAAATTTCATACTTATATACTTTATTTAATAAGTTTAAACTATAGCCATACCTAATATAGGGGGATGAAAATGAAACAAGCCATAAAGATTTATTATTGGACTAATATTTAGTAAAATACCATATTATAATAATAAAATTCATATAAAAATCCAAGTATTTCAGTTAAATAATACCTACTCGCTTCAGAGGGGTAGCGTGGATTCAAATAATTTGGAATAACGGAATTCATACTGGCTGTTCAGAATTCCAAATTCAAAAATTACAGATTACTTTTTAATTGTGTTTATGTCATAAAGCCCGCCATAACCACACCACCCCAATAAAGCTTTATAACTCTAGGTAATACTATCAAGTAACAAAAAAATAAACTTCACTATTATAAATAATAAATAGTAAAATAAAAACAAAAAAAAAAAATCAACCCTACATAGTTTACGTTATACCGATTTAGTATTCAATAACTATAGATATATAAAAATTTTTTTCGTATAGAAAATAAATTGAAAAACAAATTTTACCAGTAAAGCTCCGATTCGAAATTTGAATCTACAGTAATTTAATATATCTATCGACAAAAGTTTTTTTTTTTTTTACAATTTTCCTTCGCTATTTAAATTTAAACTTCATATAATATATTTTATTTCAAATATACTTAACAAAAACAGGTGATTTAAATAACTTTGAATATTTCTCTTTCATAAAAGGAATTGCACAGAGTATCCAATAAAAAAAATACCATAAATGAATATACTCTATAATACTCTACCTGGCCATAATTATGGAGACAATTGCCAAGCAACTGATCCAGAGATTATGGCTGGATATATAATGAAAAACAAGATTTAATGGATAACGTTCCATTTCCGTTAAATACCATTCGAAATTCAAAATTATTCAAACCACCGTTATCTTTACGGCCAATGTGTGCTAAAACTGTCGAAACGCTTAATCCACTATACGCGTGTTATAATTATCTTTACTGAAATAGTTAAATACTGAAAAAACCACTAAATTAAAAGTTAAAAAACATCTAAGCTATGGTGATCAATCGTAAACACTAGTCAAATAATCGATTAAATTATCAAAATAAAATAAAAAGTTATACAAAAATGGTAAAAAATAAATAAATAGGAATAAATTCAAAAATACATCAAAACAAGCAGGAATCGTATGCTACGTCTAAATAAAAAGGTTATACAAAAAAAATACCGAGGTTTTAATTCGAAGAACAAAATTACCCTGGGAGAGCGTTCACTGATCAGCTTCTCAAATGGAATAACTTTTTGTCTGCCCAATGGAGGTCGGTGAGATAAATATCGGAAGTAATATTTTTTTTCCAGTGTTTGAAGATAAAATAACTGTTTCCCATTCTCTGTAGTGGCTCGCAATAATATATTGCACTTGACTTCTGACAATCTTATACGTAAGTCTTTGATATTTGCAAGGAAAACCATGCGATAATCCAATACTAGTTAAACCTCTATGGTCCCTTTTCATAGCATCCTATCGCCTCACGTCCAACACTAAAAAATAATTGACCGCGGCCCTTCTAAATGCAAATTTTGTACATCAAATTAAAAACTTCTCGGCGAGCTACATTTTCTCCAATTTTAAAATAGGAATTCAACGGTTTCCCGCCATGTCTTTTTGGTACCGCCATCTTTGGACGTTCTTTGGTCATAGGTCTGTCGGAGAAAATGCAGCTAAAAAAAACTTACAAAAATAGGTACTGTGACAACACACTTAGAAAAAAAAATTGTGTCATTTATTCAAAATGTTTTGTGAATGTTTCCTTCTATTCAGCCCCAAGTATTTATTAAAAAAAAAACAAGGAAGGACGGCAGTGTTAAATAAAAATTTTAAATTTGGCTACTTACAAAAAAAAACGTACAAGGCTCTGAATAGAATTATTGGTCAAAAATGGCGCGAAATTTTAAACAAAAATGACGTGTAACAAAAAAAAAGAGCCATCCACTGAATCCCAGAAAGCATCTACAGACAAAACGCACGAAAGTTTCAAATTCATTTTAATATCTTCACAATAGTCTAAATTAATTCATTGCACTTGAAAAAACAAGAGGGGGGCGATTTAAAACTAAAAGACGTTGCAAAACACAGAGAGCGCATTGCCAGGTTCGAGAGAGAGACAACAGAGCGTTGCGTCTCCCTCTGTCTAAACATTTTAAAGTGATACGAAGCAATAATTTTTCTAAAGACAATAAAGTACGTTCTCCATAATATTAACGTCTTTTAGATAAAAGCATAGGTCCAGAAATACAATGAAATCTACAACAAATCATCCTTCACAAATCGCACAGATAATGAAACGGCACAGGATAAAAAACACCGAACCAACAAGTGTTGCACGCCAGTCTCGTTCGCCACAGAGTCAAAACCAAGCAGCAAACTACCTAACAGCATTTCGACCTCTATTACAATGACATTACGTGCAAATGGCGTTCGCGCCAAAATTGTCGCGCGTACAATCGACAGACCAGTCGCGCCATCTTGTTTTTTTTATCGTAGTACAAATTTGTATATTAATTTAGTTATATACTTGTAAATAAAGATCAAAATGCTGTGTTAAATTATAGATTGTCGCTCTGTTTCATTGCGAGTTAAAGCTGTCGTCTTGGCGCAGTAACCTTTTGACATCCGAGCGTACAACACTACAGTCAAATTTCGTTAGCAAATCATCAAAAACCAATACAACATTTCAGCTTAATTAGCTAAGCTTGGGACGAAGCGTCATTTGTCGCAGTTTTATTAAAAAAATATAACATCTTTTCAACAACAAATTTCTTTGAACTTTCACTATTCCAACTCGCTAAACAGTGTTGCCATGTAAAATGAAACAAAACGAAAAACAAAAAAAAAAAAACCTACCAATGTGGTAGATTTCACAGGGATCCACTTTTAAAGCTATTTTTCTATACACATATATATATATATTCATAATAAAACTGTACAAACAACGAAAAACGACCCAAACGTATCAATCGTCAACAAAATTCATTGTAGATATATATAACAGGTCACTGAAATAACACTATAAAAATATATAAATCTAATTTCAAATTATACTCGAGGCCGACTCCTCTCGTGTTTGTTAACTCCAGGACACAGTGTCGACAATCGGCAAGGTCATTTTTGATCATTTCCAAAACTGTGTGGTACACTTTTATATTATAATAATAATAATTATACAACATCTCTCAAATACATGCAGTCCAAATGATCAAAAACCAACCCGATACATGCCCCACATGTACAAAATCAACGCCATCAAACATTAGACAACATATTTACAAATCGAATTCAGCCGCTATGAACGCTCAAAACGAAACATTTCCTTTAACTATGTATAAAAATGTTTAGATAATAATTTCCACTAGACACAAAAATACATAGGACACACCTATAGTTTGCCAATAACAATTATATAGGAAAGACACGTTTTTCGAATAAAAAGGAGTCGGTTTCCATTGAAAAATTCATTAAAAAAATATTTTCTTATGCACCATCCGGTCTGTAAACGCACTTCAGAGAGAACACCCGAACAAGATAACTGACACATTAGTTATTACATATATATATATATATATTGAGATAGATATATATATACGTATATATATTTCATTATCGAAGAATACCCGATGCAAACAGTGCAAGAAGTACAAACAAAATATATTGTCTAGCAACGTTACAAGGTATTTCAATGTCTTGAGACGCATCTGATCTAGACTGTTCCATTAGAGCTTGTTGTTTCAACCATATTACATTAATCTATCCTCAGTAACGATCGCACCGTGTCTCAAACGTTGCGGACGGCCAGTTTCGCAGAGATGTACCGCTGGAATCGCGTCACGTCAGATATGTCACAAGACACAAATTGATTAGGTACTATTCTCATTATTTCATACTCAACTAGGTTAGGTATTGATGAATTGCGCTACGTTTCGCTATCTTTTAATATTAATATTATTAATAATGTAATAATTTCACTAAAAGTACCTAGGTACGAGAATTTACAAGCCTGCCGCTTCAGGCGAATGCTAAGATAAAAAATTTACTAATCTCGGTCCGCCGCCGACGAGTCGATAAAAAACCTTTTTTTTTTTTTTGCGGATTTTTTTCATCAACTTTTTTTACTAAGAAACAACGTACCGTTTCCACTATGTACATGCAAGTGAATAAGTGCGAAAAAAACTCACCCAGGACGACACGAGGGGACAACACATCGAGGTTTCAACAACAACAATATATTATTCCATTACATCATCATCGTCATCGTCATCGTCGTCAAGTTAAGCTACACGTTATTTATCATCAAAAAGTACAAATTTCACTTCAAAAACGATGTATATATAAGAAAAGTCACCGCGATGCCCCCCGTACTATGTGAATCTCACGTGATATGCCAAATGACAAAATTACTATCTAAAATGAAAATATACAATATCGAACAGCTTTCAACGGCTACGATCAATATATAAAACAGACAACGTACGAATAACAAGAACAAAGTGCCGACTGCACGTGCGGCCGTAAACAAGGTACCAGGCAAAAACAACGACTACAAACTAACAAACTAAAACCTTCAAACAACTCAAACTGAAACACGCCCCGCGCACAACTAAAAAGCAAGTACGAAACAACTAAAAATAAAAACGAAACCGCACCTACAAATCCAAAGGCCTAGTAGAAATTAAACAGCAATCGAAAAGAGCGCGAGACCAAACAAAAGCAAGCGATCGTCTAAAAGTACCGCGCGATACTCCGCCGTTCTCGCCACGTCGCGTCACTCGCTCCACGTCCGCGCAGAGACGACGACCCGAGCGTCACAGAGCTTAGAGTATCGCAAAAAATAAAGGAGAAATCGAAACATCTTCCCCACACACACACACTCGTACCGGCACGAAATCGTTCAACAACGCGACCGCGTCGCCACGACGCCGAAGCGCAAACCATCCCATCCAAATTTTAGTCTCTAGGTATAGTGCAAAACTAACCCCACGCAACAGACTGCATATCCCAAACACCTCGGCATTTAATAATAATACTAACACCAATTTGTTAATTTTTTTTTAAAAAACACTACGCAAGGCGCAGAGCTCCGAGTCCCGACTCAAAAACCCCGCTTCGAGACAATGCTCGACGCATCGCCTCGACCTCTTGACATCTATGCTGCGCGCGTAAAGTAAAAAATCACGTCCGAATTTCACATTAATCGATTTTTTATAAAAATACAAAAATACAAAATGGGACAGTGCGACCATACACTCATACACGCGTCCTGCCTTTCCTCTGCAACTAGGAGGGTAGGGGGCACTCACAATTTTCTCCAAAAAACATTTTGAGCAATCTCATACAAAAGAACCACCAAATGGACAATGCATAGGACGAGTAAAAAAAAAAAAAAGTGAAGTAAAAAAATAAAAAAAACTCTTTCACAAACCTAAGCTATCGTCACGGCTGCGATCCGTAGTGAGGATTTCGAAGGTGATCTATTAAAACGCCACGAAAAACGCACATAGTCAACAGTGAATAAAAAAAACTCAGACAAGTACAAGAGTGCTGTGAGAGGGTGAAAAATAGTGTTGGGGGCGCGTACTGTGATTGAAAAATATATTCTAAAATATCTAACTCTTAAAGGAAATCACGATTTCGCATTTTCATTAGCTATTTTGAAACTATCATCATAATTTCACTATACCCTACGAGCTCTACGCGCCGACTGGCGCGCGAAACCCAATCGCGTCTTCATGCCTTGCGCCCGACACAAGTTTTCTATACTACTAAGAAAAAAATATATATCATTCAATATTTCTTGATAATTTCTCGCTTGTCGCTCGAACATCGTTAACGAGATACGAATCGCACCGAGTACAAGTTTAAAAAACGCGATAATAATAATAATAATAATAATAATGGCATATATTTTTTCACTAAAACGCACTACTAAATACGAATTGAATCTACTTAACGTTATTTAAAAATCGAAATCGATCATTTCAAACCCTACTAGATACTGTGTTGACATTTAATTGTGGTGTTGCCACGCTAATAAACAAAATATATTAGGAATTCGAAGTACTAGGAATAAAATACATACGAATAGAGCAGAGATTTGGTTATTGCAATCGTCAGACCAAAACGCGTGTCAAATGCTGACGTAAAACAAAAAGGAACAAGTTAAATTACAACGGCAGTTCCGGCTAGACCCATGACTAACGGAAACGAGACTACATTTAGGAGAGACTAGCCGAAACTCAAGTTATATATCCCACACAACATCCGGCTGTAAATGCCAGTACTGTGAGCGAACGCCAAAAACAGATAATTTCGACCGCTTCTGATAATACTGCGTGTCATCTGATGGTACTCGAATACAATAAACACTGAAGCACACATGCATCAGGTGTGGTACAAAGGCGGACTCGAAAAAACATAATTTCACTAATCGCACCGCTTCCAATCGGTAATCAAACGACGCCCGCAAACCAATCACTAGGGGAGGGGGCGGGATGGCGGGA
>DWPA01001546.1:0-18166 GCA_018251375.1 Calpodes ethlius | reverse complement strand
TTCCCTCTTTCAGATGAACGTAAAACCGACGATCCTGTTTGTGATGATTAGATAGTAGTCGTTAGGCCACGTAGGAGGGCCTTTACAATTCCAGTAACTCCTCCAAAAATCCTCACTGGAGTAGTGTGGTCCCTACCACACTATGCTCTAGTCTAGTCTCCTCAGTAATGTGAAGAGACCCGTGGTCCGCAGTGTGTTGAAACTAAATGTGTTAACTCACCAATAAACGCGGGATACAGATGTGCGGTGAGCAAGGGGTCGGGCAGCCGACGCAGGTAGGCCTTGAGCAGACTGGACGCCACGTGCACATCGGCCCAGCGCGCGTCCGGCTCGGCGGGCGGCGCGCCGCGGTCCAGTGCCGCCGCCAGCGCCGCCACACCGGCCGCGTTCCCCGGCACACGGTACACGCCCACCGTGCGGAGACCGTACGCCTGAAATATTATTGACAATAACTTATTAGTACTAAGCGGCGCTTTGTGAAAATGTGTTGTAATTAGATTGATGTTAATTCGTTTACATCGTATGAGCCCTCTGGTCAGGTGATGTGGGTTAAAATCGAAGAGTTACGTTACCTCGACCGCCCTCGCGGGCAGGGTGACGGCGCGCGGTACGAGCGGGTGATCGGGGTCGGCGGGGCAGCGCTCGAGCGGCGCGCCCAGCCAGCCGCTAGCCGCGGGTGCTGTGCCCCCGCCGCTGGCCGCGCCGCCGTGCATACGCCGCAGCTGCTTCGCCATGCGACCCTTCCACGTCTTGTTCTTCGGCGACGAGGGGAGCGTCGGCGTCGGCGGACCTGTCGTACGTCCATCGTGAGTTGAAATAATGTGGTCCGTGGAATATTGTAAGAGTTTCTAATATATTTAAGTTTCATAATTTAGAGTTAAAAGATTCTGGGCCTTAATCATTATAACAACTAAGTATTGAATAACTATAACAATTTCATTTTGACCGCAGAATCCGAAAGATGTAGTGCTATACACAAAAATGTGGAGATGAAAAAAACAATAAAGGATCTAGTTTAGCCTTCATATTATTGATTGATTAGAAGTCATAAAATATTTAAGAAATTTGGTTAAAATGGAAGAAACTAATGATATAGGTACTGGTTCCCCTGTTACCTGGTTCCTTGCCTGTGGGCGATCTATTTCTGCCGACCTTCTTGCTCCTCTGTGGGGGTTGTGGTGAGGGACAGCTGACGGGCGCTGCCGTAGCGGCGGGGGTGGGTGTCGGGGGCTCTGCCGCCGCCGGGGGCGCAGGCTCCGCCGGCGGAGGCTCTGCTGAGTGCCGTCTCAGTGCTGCTAGCCATCTCTGAGCATCCGCAGCACCGTCCGCCTGTAACCGATTAGTTTAATGAAAAGCGATGTAAATAACTTAACTTGCTTCCTAATGCAGTTTAGAACATTACGAGTAGTTCAAAGCTTGGCATTTCCACGTTTTGTTTGGATCAAAATTCATGTACATTGTTTACGGAAGTAACATTTATGGTCAAGTTTTTATATTTCTACTCTTGGATTTTTAGGCGGATGTAAATGTCTCCGTTTATTTTTTTTGCAATATAAAGATATGTTTGGGTAAAGATATATAGATAGACAACCGCTTTCTGTTAATTATGCAATATTGACTTTTATGTAATTATAATTTCCTTTTTTAAGATGCATGTAAGGCATATTGTTGTACGTAATATCTTTTGCAGTAATACTCGCTCGATTTTAAAGTAACTACTTTAAGTAGAGCCAAACAAAAGGGTAGACTATTATTTTTAGCTATGATTTTTCTGCAGTTGGAATATATCACTGGTGCATTTGAAGTGTCGAACTCCGGATAGAGTAGATTTAAGAAAAAGATCTTAGGATTACGTGTGAAAATGTTTATAGTGATGCTCTGACGAAATCGTTCATTTTGCTTTTAAGTTTTAATTTAGAGGGAGCTGTAATATTAATCATCACATTCTTTAAGCATAACGAGTTCTCTTTTCAAACATTACATTTTTATTTGATGGATATAGTTTTAAGTATGTACGTAGTTTTAAGTAGGACCGAACATTAATTCAATGTGAGACTTGAGTTGCTGAACATATTCAATTCAACAGACACAAGTGGTTGCATGGCGGCTTTTAAAAACATTAGCAACCGTTGGGATAAGTGTCCGAGCTCAGTAGTTTCTCTATAAGCCATTCATTCTTTGTTTGGAACTGCTTATATTACATGAAAGTAGAAAACTTCTACACAGAGATTAAGGAATACCGTGGGATAGTCTCTAACCGTACCGTACGTAACATGTAGTAATTGCACAGGTTTTACTATAAAACAGGTATCGGGCATGTCAATATTATTGAAATCAATTTATATGCAAACGTTTGATGTCCCCTGATACCTCTCAGAGGATCCGCACGTCAAGTTCGTTACGCGTGGTTTAGAACTTTCTACATTATCAAGTTCAAGGAAACCTTGTTTCGAAATCTGTGTAAATCTAACAGTGGCTGTGAAGTACGTACAGGTCGGACGTATGGTTGATGAAGTCATCCCATCCTACTTATACTTTATACAAAATATAAGATAGCCTAGGTATGCCATTTAAAACAAAAATACAATAGCAAGATGATATTTATAAAAAAAAATTAAGACATTTATATCGTAGCTACATTCCAGTTTCATTATCAGTCCCTGGATATCAATATAAAATCAGTCCCTGGATATAAAAGCTTTTCAGACGAATCAAAAGAACTCATCCTCAGCAGGTTTCACGTGAGAGTATTTTTTTTAATGTAGCTGAGCGGGTAACTTCCTCGCTACGTTCATGTTATATTATTTCTGTGCAGGTGTACTTAATTTTGTGCATATTATGGTCTTCCATACTACTGTACCTGCAACAATAGTTCAGCGCCGGCGGCAGTGGTGACTCGCACAACATGCTTGCGCTTCGTGTAGTCGTCCGCGAGCGCCGCTAGCGAGTAGCGGACGTCGAGAGCGTCGCGCGACCCGCTTTCCGCCCCCGTGCCCGCTCCAGCACCCGCGCCGCTCACCGCGCCGGGACTCTGCAACGATGAAAATACAATATATTACTTTTTTGTAAGACAGTAATATTTCAGATTCTGTTAAAAGTACTAAAGTGACTCTATCTACAAATATATTCTACGCTTATGTATTGCTTCTATAAATATTTTTGATAATCTTCACAGTAGGACACTAACTGTAGTGTCCTGATAGGACTATAGTCGTAGCTAGGAAATCGCAACAGCGGTTATCTTGTTTAATTCTCTCTATTTAAATTAAATATGTTATGAAGGTCAGAAATAAAATGAAATATTTCAAAACACATTTTCATCAGGTCTGGTATTACCTAATTACTTTAAACATTAATTCTATCCATCTTTATTTAAGGTAGACACTTAGTAGCCAATCAATATAGATAACTAATTGTTTATTGTTATTTGATGAAGCCTGGTTTGGCTTATTCCATTAACTAGTTAGGCATATTTTCTAAATCTCGTGTCAGCAACGTCCATTTGGCACGGAGCGTATTTAAATGTAATCTAGTTCACACGCTATCAATTTTGAACACATAAAAGAGTGAATTTCAGCAATGTTTACACGTACTATAGAATTTCTCACTTTGATGTGTGTATTGTGTACGTTCAAACAGTTCAAAGGACCGTTGATAATGATACAAACTAAAACCATCGCCGTACACCATCGCGCCGCGGGGGATAGATCGTATCAATCCACGCTCGCCACCTTTTACCACCTTTTCCTTCCCAATCCCGCAACACGTGATACGCACGGGTATTTATGTTGAATCTCTGCCAATTTTCGCTAAATAAAACTGGACATTTCGCAACTTCTAGTATAAACAATATAGTTATCGTTCAAACACCTCCGTCGGAGTCACTCCGCGTTTCGATTCGATCGTATTTCAAGCGCAGTCATAAAATATTTTATGATCTCGTTTATTGTTTTACTCTCCGTGTGGTAATTATTACGTAACATTACTCGTAGGCATTATCAAATCATACGCGTGTGGACGTGAGACGCGTACGCTCATTGAAGTATCTATATTTAAATGATTTATTGGTACAGAGTGAGAGGAATTAGATTTTTATTGAACGAAGCACTTTCGGATTGTTATTTTTTCCGTTTTTGACACAAACGTCTGGTGAGCAATTGAAATTTATAACACGTGGGCATTACGCTAATTTGCGTGTATCTTCGTTAAGTAGGTACACAGCCTACACAGGCCACTTGGTAATATTGTTCAATCAACTTTAGCTCATTTTGTAAAACGGCAGGTTTGAATTGTAGGTGCGTGCTGAAGTAGTTTCAATTCCAAATGAATTTGAAATAAAATGGGAAGGATGACAGTGTACCCATTTTCAATAAAGTAATATGTACCTCCTATATTTTTATTTCAATACACCTTTAGATCAACGTAATAAAATTATTTTCCTGCTTACATAATTTACGGAAACAATCCTTATTGATATGTACTAATTAATTATTATTTATTGTTACTAGAATTATGTACTTCAAAAATTTATTTAAAACCATCTCACATTCCATCTCACTCTTGGTCTGGTCATGGAATCTATGTAATTAATATTAATTTTCATTTATTATTATAAATAAGATGATAATATATTGTCAGACATGAATTTAGTGTCTACAGGTATGACCGAGTCTAGTTAGCCCAGGTATATGAACATTATAGAATTTCGTGTGAGCTAAACGTTTCGCTCACAGATCAGTCACAGTCAGCTTTCACCCTCTAATTACGGGCATTATCTCGCCAAAACTCATAGAATACGACGTGAATCATACAAGTGTTTTCATGGCCAGTCGAAAGCTGTCAAAAAACAAAACGTGACTTCAATGCCAGCAATACAACACAAGCGTCTTTGTTACTTTTTGTGGGTAAAGAGAAAAATGTGTCTAATGCCGTCATATTAAGTTTTAGAATTCATTGTATTCAGGTTTTTTTTTAAATCAAATCAGTAATTTATTTATCATTAAACTTTCTTTTATTTAGAGAATATATTTTAGTTATATAATCTCCGAGTAGTAGTTTTTAATAATCTGGAGGAACAGTATAAAAAATATGTTGCATGATGTGTGAAGAGATTGTTCAAATGTATTCATTGTTTTTCATGTTAAATACTTGTACACACTAATTAACAGCTTCCTTTGTAATCAGTCGTATCTTTTGTATGAATACTTTTTCGCATGTCACGCTCCATTTAGTGTAGGAGGGCTTGTCTCATTATGACCCCGAAATTATCTTTATTTATGGTATTGGTTAAAAACATAAAAATATATTTTGTAATTGAAAACCATTCCGCACTGTTGGTAAGCTACGAAGCCTGCCGCTGTAAAGCTACGGTTCACATTCAACATGAGCTTCTAGAGATAATTTTAAAACTGGGTTACTGCACTGTGCACGTTTAAAGAAACTTTTAAAGAGAAACATTAAAGAGGAAAATGTTATTTTACGTAATAAACTGCGACACATTGAATTTATAATAACGCTGTTTCAGCAGTTAGATTAAAGACGAAAAGATAGAAATGGATAAATCATGATCGCCGATTTTCAAAAAGGCTACAGGATGTGTAAAACTGATTCTAAGAAACGATCAAAACAATTATGATATCATTGCGACTCTGACATCGAAAATGTACGGTTAACTTGACTTTCATTTTAGGCGAAAGGATGTAATTGAATAGGTAATGTAAACGTTTAAGTCACTGATTTTCTCAACTAAAGTCTTCTTCAACATAAATTTTAAAACATGTTTCCTCTATTTGAAGATAGAGTCGTAGTTATAATACGAATCATTTGATCCACTTGTCAAACAGGTCAGTGTAAAACAAATTTTCCAGTCCTGACATTTACCATTAAGGCCAGACTAGTTCAAAATCCCTCTCAGAATTGACTATTTACGTTTACTATTTACAATGGTTCTACTGATTGTTACAGACAATACCAAGCCCAACAATGTATTAGTTTAATTAATTTCTTCTATAATATTTACAGTCACCTTTGATAACTATGACAAAAACAATAAATTTGCTTCAAAAACTTAAATATAATATTATAGATTTTGACCTATTGCATTAATATGATAAATATATGTACTAATTCGTTGATATGTGCACACATTTAAACAATTTTTAAATGGACTAGCCGCACAGAAATCATCTAAACAAGGATTTTGAACCCCTAATTTGTTGAGCAAAAGATAATCGCTGTCGCGGTAGTCTAGCTTCAAAAAGGCCGCATATTGTAATGATTAACGTAAGTTGCAAACGAAATTGGGTTAATGTACGGTGGGCCAACCAGAAAGTTCCCGGAACGAGATGAGCGCGTGTTTGTGTTCCCGTTAAAAGCACATCGCATTGTGTTGTGACGATGCAGCGTAAACTTTAATCACGAAGAGTTACGTTGAATCTAGGTTACTGTGCAAAGCATTGAAATGTTCCCCTAGATCTGCGAGATTAGTTTGGATATTACAATATTCTCTGTGTACTAGAATATTAATTTCTAACCTAAAAACTCCTTCATTCATCGTATATCTTAGTATTTAACGCGTTCAGTTTCGTTCAAAAGATTCAGTGAATGAACTCTTTTAGACATAGTTGCAAATGTAGATCGAAATTTTCGATTAAGTTTTAAGAGCCTAGATGTAGCCGATGCATACTAAAGTGACATGTCTTTTAGTCTTGTCTTAAGTTGAATCTATCAGTACTTGTTCGGAACAACTATAAATTTCATTTTAATGTGTAGAATAATTTATTATTACAAAGATATTATCGTAAAATTTACAGTGAGTCATAACAATAATCCGACGTATTTCTTTCTAGGTATTATTCCGCCCAATTTTCTCTTAATAAACATTTAGCAGTTATTATTTCCTTAACCACATGTTAAAGACTTTTTTGGTCAAATATATTATTAGCATTTTGCCTTTAATTGCAATATAATGTAAATATTTTTAGAGTGTAATAATAAACAATACAGTAGGTATTGGTCGTGTTAAACATCGCCGCGAGCAACAGCTAGTTATAGTGATAGAAGAAATCGAGAGTGCAATTACACGTGTCTATCAACTAAAGTTTGTAGGTTAAATGGCATTTAGAGCTCATAATACAGTAATTGGTTCCTCGACGAGCATCCTAATTAATGGTGAAAGCACGGTGGAGTGCTCGTTGTTCACAACTGGAATTTTATTGGTTAAAGTGCGCTTTCAAAACGTTTTGAGGATTACTTGCTAACTGGGCAGTCTTGTGAGCTGTGGCTGCTTACATCGGCAGTGCTTTCATATCAGTCTGCGACTTATCGTACGTAACACGTGCAGGTAATAAGTGAGAGTTACTGCGTAGTAAATTATCCACTATTTATAATTATGGTTTTATCACAAAACCTTACGTTATCCGAATGAAGGCCATCTTTTAATCAGGGGAACTCACAAACTGCATAGGCATAATTTGAGTATGACGTGGGCGTAAGACTCGATATATAAAAACGTTAGAAAACGGGATTTACTGTCCCGGATCATGTAATTACTTAATGAATAATTATTCGATAAATTCGTTGATCGTTCATGGAATATCCAAAACAATATACATAGGTATTATTTTCATATTATTAAATATGTCGTTGGATTAGTTTTCCTGTTTCCTTTTGTACCAGCAGAGTGATTATAGCGATATCAAAACATAGTGTTACAACGATATCGACATAACAAAACTAAAATTTAATCGAGTCAAAAATAAACAAGTTTGATAAGTTTATTTATTAATCTTTAACACATACATTTCAACATTTTTTGGCTCAACGTTCGCAATGTGGATTCAGTAAACAAACTCCCGGGCCGCGGTCCAACCGCACTGGCGCCGCACGCATCGTCGGCGTCGCGCAAAAGTGAAAAAAAAACAATATTTACATACGACATCAATAACGAATACTAAATCACTGATATGTAACGCGACGCCTTTTCGCTGCTTACGCACTGTAACGAATGGGCCTACATTTCTTACCGACAAAAACTGTGCATTTCCTTTCGATTCGTCTTTGGTACGATTCCGTCAAAAAAGGAACTCGATTTGAATATCGTGGCAACAATTTTAACAGAACAACAAGTCACGCACGCGAGCACACCGAACGTCTAAACGTCGTGAATCCGATACGATCTCTAGCGTTTGATTATGTGAGAAGACTCATACTTTCAATATTCTCTAAAATTACAAGTCGATAAGAATCGACGATTTATTATTGCGTCTGACACACTTACCCCGAGCGCCGCGTTAAATGTGTGTAAAAAGAGTTGGTCGGACAATACGTCTCGTTCTTGACCTACCTTTTCCTTTCTTACAACAGTCGGACTCGAAGTGGGAAATAGTTAAGTGTTTTATGGCTGTTGAAATGTATGACAACTCAAATAATTACACTCGACCACCACCGTGAATAATGTGTATTAAAAAACAAATTAAATAAACCACTTCGAGCACATTGCAACCATAGCACCAACCCTCATCCATTCATTAGTATCCTGAACGCAGAATTTTAAAGCAATGTTCGTTGTCAATAACTATTCAATAGCGAAATAAAATGAATCGTAATGCTCAAGCCCGAACGCGTTAACGAGGTGGAAATGGCAATCGTAGACGTCGTATTGCGTGCTATCCACAATAATTATATAGAAAGTCAAAAGAAATTCAATACTACCTGCGCAGCCATTGACCCGATAAATATCTAGGTGGTATTGAAGGCTCCGTAGTTGGCCGGTAATAACGTATTACTTGTGGGTCAATTGCCTAAGCCTTACGATTAACGTAAAGAGTAGCGTTTTGTTGTGACACACATCTATGAGGCGTAAGCTTGCGTCATCGCAGCTACTCGTAGGATGTCTTCTAATGGATTAATTGAATTTAAACGAAAACCACCTAAAATATTAATTGGTTTAAAAACGAAAAGAAACAGATGAATGGTTTAGGTGTCTTAAATTTACATCTTACAACACATTATTCCTTTGTAAGAGAAACGAATGAAGCACACACATGCAATAATAATTAAGCCTTTATCTATGCTTAATGAACATAAACAAATGGATAGACTTTATATTAAACTTAAGTGTAATCAATATTTTTAAGAAATAAAAGGAAGAACACAAGATGCGCTTTTAATTATCGGCAAAATACCTCTACGGGCTTCGTCTATTGGCAGTTAGTTCAAAAGAAAATAACAAATGGTTACCAACGTCATATTTAATTAATAAAAATAGTAAACATTTTGATGTAAAACATTTCAACTATTTAGAGAGAAGATTAAAACAGGGAATAAGATGATAAAGAAAAATTGTAATTCATTTCAGTCTTTACAAATGAAGTGGCTCAAAATTTTGCATTATAACATCATAATTTCAGAAGCTTGTGATGATCAATGGTTTGTTCAATAAATTGTTAAACTTTTGAAGGGAGATATAATTGATCACAATAAATTAAAAACATACATTTGTTTTAGTTAATGAAAAACTTGATTCGTTCATGAAACATTTATGTGGGAACAAAGTTATCATCGATATTAGGTACCACAAGTGTTAAAACACACACACAAAATCACGAAATATGTTCAAAAACTTGGACTTACAATTGCCAGAGACTGCAGGCGCATTATGCAAGCGATTTGGTTCGCACTGTTTCAAATTACAATTATTGCTTTGAATTTCACTTCAACTTTTTGTTTTATAGTATTATCCGTCCACCGCGGAGAGCATTATTATTTTAACGGACAATAGCGTTGTGTCACGATTATAAAATTTGTCGGACGTTATTACCTGCACTAACACTGTAATCAACAATAATAACTACACCGTTGAGATCACTTTCGAAACAAAAGCCACGAGGTGCAGCCGAGCGAAACTGGCCACAAAAAAAAAACATCAAATTAACAGAGTTTGATTAACGTTCGCTATATTTACATTTACAGCTTCACGCGTCGAGTGTTCGACAATTAACGAGTGTGCGGATAAAACACGGCATTTAAAATCTCACCAATATATCGGTGTACCACAGCGTCATGGCTTGGCTGGAGTCCATTCGCGTCAAGACCGAACGCGACACATCGCGGTCATTGTTAGCGCTTGGCATCGGCGAGCACGTGATAATGCAATTGTTTCCAAAAGCACCGCTGTCACACTATTTGTTATATTCCACCGCTACATCAACCCTGATCGCGAAAATCCGAAATACCGCGCGAGGCAGGAGCTGATAGTTTCGAAAAATTTTCATGCCGTCCGCGAAGCGATCCGTTATGCATCTGCCTGCCGCCGTGCGTCCGAGCGAGCCGACTGAGATGAAATATCAATCGAATCTTAAAAGAAATATATTTAAATTTCCGGAAGTGTGATGTGCGGGCGTCGCGCACGCTCGCCTGAAGGACTGTGGCGCGCCGCGTCGTGTTGCGCCTGCGCAGAGAAAGTGCTCCCGCGCAGACTCCGCGGCGTCTGCCAAATCGTCGTTTTCACGGTTCGAAAATTGATAGTCTTTTTTCCGAACGACTCGTCAGGCGTTCGCTACAATGAGGACGACATCCAACTTTCTTGGACTTTTTCATGTTTCTATAAATATATTATTAGAATTAAATTGAATTTAAAAAGTGTTTTTGTTCTACATATATTTTCCAAGAACCGTATGAAATATCACACTTAATTAAAGAATAAAGGTTTGGTTAATTTGTTCTTTATTTTATTCTTACGACATGTTGTTCGTGCCATAAATACTTTATGTCACCAAATCGAACGTTGTTGTTGAGTAATATTTATTTGTCTTCGATCACGTTTCAAGTGGTACTGTGAACGCGTCGCTAACAAGCCGCATAACGCAGTGTAAATACGGAACAACTTGTAACAATCATCAACATCATCAATGGACATATCATTTAGGAATACAGACATTGCATAATTCCAGTTGAGATTCGAACTCATATCGGTATCTAAAGTATCGGTAGCTGCAGTGTGTAAGTAATGTTTATTTCTATTTATTATCACTTTGTTTCTAATTTAAATTATAACCTGGTTTCGTCAAATCAATAATTCGTTAAAGCAAGACGATATTTCTGCTTGTATTATACTTTGTGTGTTTCATAATCATTGTGGTATTAAAGTGACTGAAACGGTGTGGAACTACCTTAAATTTCAAAAGAGCAGGAAATGTATGCTGAAGAGGTATAACATTAACTAGAGAATATATCCTAATTAACGTATAGTTTAATTCCGTAAGAAAACCTTGTTAGGGATTGTCTTGACCTTAAGTTTAATAATAATGTAGAACTAAAAAGAACTAATTAAGAACTTACATAGTAGTGGGGTATGCAGGCTACTCCATAGAAGCCCCATAAGATATCCCATTCCATAAAAAGAAAAGTATAGATTGCATAATTTAATTGTAACATGAGATTAAATCTCAAGTAAAGTCAAATTACTTCACGACTGCTATGACTTCTAAGATAGATACAGTTGGACAAAACGTCAAACCGTTCTTAACAGTCGGTAAGAATATCACCTCAGTTACGCCGTAATCCGTGAACGCACTGCGTTATAATTGCGATTTGTCATACTTTTCCTTCGCACCGCATGATATATGAGTAGATAGGGTGGACGTTTTCTTTTTCTTGGTTCTACTAACTACACACGAAATGGCCATTAACTAATATACCGTTAAGTCTATGAGCATACTTTCGCGTCCGGATACGATTTTAGGACAGTTTAAAACGAGTGCTTTAGAATTTGTAACAAGATAGGTTAGGAGATATCCTTATTGTAATAATGTTGCTAAATAAATTAAAAAAGTTTTTTTAATATTTTATTCATGTTTGACGTCTTACGCTTGGTTGCTTTCAATTAATACATATAAGATGCGTTTTCACAAAAAATATCGTTTTAATTAACTTTTTTATTAGGTTATTCTGTTCTTTAAGCCTTCCTTTTTCCCTCCTTTCTTCCTAGTAAAATTTAGAATTTTTACACAGGGATACAAACGAGACTTGTTATACCTATTATTAGCATATGGATGATTCTAGAGTCACAAATCACACACTTATGTGAGACAGGTATGACATGTGACGTCGCCGCACGCAGCCCGAGCTGCGCAAGCGCATCGTCTTGCCAACCGATTCCAAGAAATACGCCATATTTTTTTTTATACATGTCTTAACCTACAGTGGAACTGTAGTATATAAACTTTTCTAATATCTGCATAAGACATAAATATATGAGTATTGATATTTTAATAGTATAAAATAATAGTTATGTTTCACAGACTGAAATCCGGTTCCACCATAATTTGATACTTGTCGCCTGTCATCGTCCCCGTGACTGCAGTTAATTTGGAAGTTTTTGTAAATCCTATTCAGAGCGTGAGGAATCATGATTCATTGAACTCCAAAGCTCATTAACCTCTTACTTTTTAAACATCATTAGTGAATTTATTTTCCCTATTTGATAAAAATCTTGCGTTAAATATAAATTACGTAATATTGACATTGTCAGAGATCGGAACGAGTAAGTACGTAATTACGATACTGAGAAATCAGTGCAACATTAGCAACGAAAGACCCTTAAAGACCACGATGAGAATTCTCATTTCTAAGTGTCACCGGTATCGCGGTATGGGGCCAGCATTTACTGTACAACGCAAAGCTAGCATAACTAAACGTGATTATTTAACCGGCAGACTAACGGAACGGAACCTATCCAACTAACTGCGAGTTAAGGATCTATGGGCCGAGCCGTTCATAACATCGCGAAGATAACAGAAATACAGTTAATTAATAAACAGAACCTTCAAGATAAGTCTTAAAAGCTTCAGGCCGACTCAAAGATCGATCAGTTATAGCCACGGCTACCTCATTTGAGGAAGTCGCGGAACATATTACGTATTAATAGGGAATTAAGATTGGAAATCGATTAAATTTTACGACTTCGTGAGATGAAACGGTTGCGCTCGATAAAAGTATCGAGACATTCGAAATGATTGATGGTGAAACGGAACATCCATTCTTATGGAAATGTCTCTAGCGGTTAGACGATGGTGTTTCCGCAATGTTTACGTATCTCATTTACGTAACTAAAAGTATATTATAAGTGCAACTTGTAATGTGCCTAATTACTAATCACATAAAGGTCAATATTAACTGACTTTCATCGTTTCACTGTATCAAAGTAAAAAGGTAAAAAGCAAATGTAATTTTCAATGCATTCTCATAAAGTTTTGTTTAGTAAACACCAATCGAATCAAATCATTCGGTTACGCAACTTTTCGTCTTTTTACGTATAGGTATACATCTGTAGTATCATAATCGGCATTATGACTAAGTGTTAGTAACAATGAAAGCGTATCTTCCGTTCGTATGACTCAACCAACACGCCTCAAATCATTTCGTCGTCGTGAAATAGTCTTAAAACTATCAATAAATATACAAAACGACATCACCGCTGTTTTAGGTGAAGAAGGTCTTCACCTTCATTGTAGAGAATAATTGCATGTAATAAGTGACCTACCCGTCACCTACTACATCTATTAGCAGATAAAACAACAGCTATGAAGAAGTTTACATAATCAATGATTACAATTCTTTAATTCCTTCTGTCAACCCGAGACTTCTTTCTTTTGATCCTGTGCCAATTTGCGATGATTTACATCGTTGCATGATTAGAATGAATTAATAGGATATTATTTAAAAATACATTTTTAATATTACGTAGAATTTTGGCACATTTTATTCGACACGTGCAAATCTGTATGTGTACCTAACGTATTCATTTTTCACCCTTAAAATTCTGGAAAATTTGATGGTAAAAAACAAACTGACAGTAAACATAAAATAGTGTCCATTATGAACATAGCATCGTATATTTTACTCGATGTACGTCATAGTAATTGTCATTTAATATGACTATAATAAACTAGAAGTTCCCTATCTGTACATTGAAGTTTTTATCAGCAACTAACACAGATAGAAGCGATTTTGGTAATCGTCAACGTTAACTACGCCGGTCAGGAGTAGGCTGGATGGATGGATGTTTGTATCCAATAATTATGAAGACGTGATTAAAATCATTGATATTAAATCAAAATTTGGTAATTGAATAAATTGTTGGCGGTGGATTATTGGCATTGTTATAGATCAGTATTCAATTCTAAATATAAGTATAATAAAAACAAAATAATCTGAAGATTTGATATGAATCAGTTACTAGTATTATTACTATTAATTTAACAATTATTTTTCACTGAATGCATTATACCGATTAATTGAATATTGGGACGTATAATTAAATTAGTGAAAACGTAGACAATATAAATGAAGGCGATAAGAAATGACAATAATAATTCGACGAACAAAGATTGGATTTCTTAGATAAACACTATAACTTTACTTGTACAATTACGGATCAATTAAATATTCGACTAACAATAAAGCTGTAATTTTTTCACTTTACCTGATATATAACTTAGTTTTATCGATTCCGATTATCGATCTCAATAAGCTTTTGATACAAATAGCTTTTTTAGACTGAGTTTATACTGGGTTTTATACGTTACGTAATCTACGATTAAGCAAATGACATCAGTGTTGGGTTAATAATAGTTATCACAGTGTGCAAGTTATATACGTAGCTAATAAAATAAAGAAATGCAGGTTGATAATTCAATAACCTATAGAAAGACAGAATAAAACGGAATAGAAAATATTAGTCTTGAGTTAGACTTGGCAAGAACGATACTTACACCTTAACTTATACTTAATCATACAAATTAAAATCCTGTGAAACATGCTTTAATTTTATAACGCCTTACTTAACATTGACATCAGATATCGTATCTGGAACGATCTAAATCGGTTTTATGATATATTTCGTAATACATTTAGGAGTGAGCTGCCGCATAACAACCCGGATTTTGTACATTTTGGCGTGTTGCAGTGCGGACAAAAACGATTGTTTCAATATTTAAGCTTTAACAAATCGTGGCATAAAATATTCTTATATGGATTCTGAACATTTTTATATATGGTAAATTTGTAATAGTATATTGTAGGTGACATTTTAAATTGATGTCAATGAAAAGCCATGACCATGCACGATAGCGAAAGTTATTAATTGTGTTGAGCACTGAACCACTTGTATAAAAATGTAAGGTTTTCTGCACCTGAGACAAAAAACTAAGTAATCGACAGAACTATTAGAGATAGTGTATTGTTATAAGTTAAAGACCAAAATTGAGCATAGCAACAAGTATCTTGTATAACAAAGTTCCGATGTTTCCAATATCGGTGCTCCAACTTAGTAGGTTACGAGTCCGTTCGAAATAAGTTTGTTCCACTTACGGTTGATTGACAACGGTTTTTTATTTCATTATATATTTTATTTACTTGTAGGCTTCTTGTTGGCCGTTTATAATGTAGGACTTTCGTGACATTTGCATAAACTTAAATTGACATTAAGATTTAGTTATATCTAAATGATTTGAAAACGCAGTGTATATTATATGATCACAAAATCTTCGTTGAAATCTCGTTATTTATAATCTTTACGTTGCAGTAAAATATTGTGGATACAGAATAAAATTACTCTTGTTACTGTGATTATTCACGTAATCGAAATCATGCAGGAAAACGATCAAATGTTGCAACGGCAAGTTGCAGGCTAAGAAAAAAGTTAACTTGCTTTTTAAAATTGTTATTTTATCTATGGAGATAAACAGCCAGAAATTAAGAAACGCTGCAAAATATTCGTGCGAATAATCTTGGGATTAGTGAGAAGATTGTACTGGGGAAACATAACAGCGATGTATTCAGTTCAGTTCAAACAGAACTTCTCAAAATGAGCTCACCGCGAGCAGAGATCAGCCCGTTACGTCAGGTAAGGAAGGGTGGCCATGCGTTATGCCGAAAATTGATATACATAATACAGGAGCAATAAAAAAAGCTGTTTGGTATTGCCAAACCTAGCTGAAATATGAAGTATTTAGTATTTATTAATTAAAATTTTCTCATATATTTCTATATTAATTAGATAGAAAGTATAATAATTAATTTTAATCATGTCAAACGATTGAGCAAAGCAAGTACGATTATTTTAATACAACATTAAAATTATTATATCGAATCAAACAGCTGTGTCAATAATTGTCAAAATAAATTATCCACGTAATATGTTTGTACATATAATAGGCAATAAAAGCTTACCAATGTGTTACATGTGTTAAAACTGTTAAGTAACGTTATCGAACTTATCACGAGTTGCGCGGCCACGAGACATGTTCCAACGGTAAATATAATGTAATTTTAATGCAAATTTGTATTTTCAAACCAGTTTAAGTCATTATTAATTATATAATAAATGTTTAAATTATTTCCTCGTTAAAATTACTACGGTCCTCTAAACCACGAGAAGGATGGTGGTATTAGCTGCGGGACGTGCGAGCGTCATACGCACATTTGGGTCAGGCTGTAATACATTTGTGTTTACAACCTATTTCAGATCTATTCACGTCGATAAAGAAAGGTAATGTAAACATGCTGTAATATTATTTAATGCGTGTAATCCGCCGACCATTCATTCATCCTTCCGGCGTACGAATGGCACAGATACAGCGAAAATAGTATTTTATATTCGTACTTGGAATAACTATTTTTAATAATTGTCGTTTAAGATTTAAACTTCGTGAACTAAGCTGTTGAAACCTTACGAAATTATAAACACAAGGAGATCATAGCTGGTGATATCGTTACTTAGATGGTGACCGCTAGCGGAACACTTTCTTAAGCACTCCTACGCAGCGACTGTTATCGTTAGATAACAATTGTTAAACATTGGAGGCCTTCGAGTGGCATAATAACTTCCAAGATTCGCTAAGCCCCAAGCCAAGGTCCTTCACCAGAAGAGATCTAAGCTACGAAGTGACAATGTTAAAACTAAAACTTTAAGCGCAATTTTTGTATACAATCAGCTAACAAACAGGTCATTTCATTAAATAAACAAGGGCTTGGCGTGCATCAAAGGTATATTTTAATCACAACATCACGTCAGTATCAGTAATAAGACGATACAATTAATACGATCCGACCTCGATAATCCGCGAAGCGTCGCAACGTTGCCGGTCCGACGAAAACAGATAGTGCGGAAACGCGCATCTAATGAGACTCGTTAATTTCATCTCGCACACTATGGATATGAAACGGATATGTATACGATATCCGTTCCGTATAGTGTTGTTCGACCGGTTAGGTAATCCGTGCGATGTGTGTGTAATTGTGTCATTGTTATTTTAATCGTAACTTTCGCGTGTGATTGACGATTCGAATTGCGACCGATTTAAGATTTAGACTCTTAAACGTTCAAGTATATTATGTTGTTATTGTTTTATAGTGTTAAAACCTTTATCTCTGATTGATGACATTAATCCTCTAAGATACAATAGACCGATAGTTATGGTACCTTAGCTACAGTTAAGCGATTATTCATTTATGTCATTATTCCATATTCAATGGGTCTCGTGTCTCAAAATAAAATATATGTATTTTTTTTTATTTAACTAAAAATCAACACATAAAACTTTATCGACTCAATAAAAAAATATAAGCACATTATCTGTTGTGTCATTGTTATTATAAATTAGTTTCGTAACTCTGTATTCGTAAGTATGATGGATGATGCAAAGCTTATCAACTATGAAGTCGATTCGCGATCAATTAAAGATGCAAAAACTGGCTTGCCGCATAACAATTGCCAATCTAAATGGACCATCTTTGCTATAAATATTACGGTATTATTAATCACGTATTTGTTTATGCAATAACGCATGCGTTGTAAACGAAAGCCAAATGCCATTTACACACAACGTTGTTCATACTTTACTATCAAAATAAACAGTCATCATTGAAATTATATATAATTTTTAAGATATATTGCTATATAATTCTGATAGTTTTAAACTTTAATCCGGCTTTATATTGTCATATATAGCAAATGGCTAATGCTTTCACATTGGTCAGATTGGAAATTTTACACTGTCGTCATTGCGTCTAGTATTTGGCAAACCAAAGTTTGTAAAAAGTCGTGTCGTATGTCTCGCGTGTAAAGATTCTCACGTTGTCTAGTCATAGACGATTCTTTCAT
>DWPA01001545.1:0-18169 GCA_018251375.1 Calpodes ethlius | reverse complement strand
AAGTCAGTGCTTGACTACTATCCCACCTGATGGTAAGTGGCGATGTAGTCTATGATGTTGTGCGCACTAACTTATTATTCACTCTCATTTTTTACTACGTCTATTTTTTCTTATTATACCTACCTATAACTATAGTTGTAGATACCATACATTTTAGTCGATATTCAAAAGACGTGTTTGCTTGTATGAAATCGTACATGGTGCAAGTATGCAATACCAACCTCAGATTGGATAGAAAAAACCCTAATCTGAAAAGGCCCTACAAGTGCTAAATCAGTTTAAGCGATTTTAATGCTAACAACTTACCGGCCAAGTTTTGTCATTTGTTACATGCCCCGACGGTTAGGACAGACTTAAAAAACAAAAAGATTAAATAAAATTATTTTAAAGTGACATAATACGAATGGCCTTTGTTATTTATAAAGTTTTGAAGACTTAAAAAATATTAGGACAATTTATTACGAAAATTATGACTCACAATTATATGAACAAAATAATAAGAAAAACATACATTGATAGCTTTAAATGTGAAAGTATTACTTAAGAAAAACATTACATTTTTACATTTGTATTTTACAATTATCTATCAAACAGAAGTTCGTATTTGAAAAATAATCCACTGAGAATTACAATTTAGAGCTGATATATCTAGTGACTAAAAAATTGTAATTCCACAATTCCAAATTCAAAATAACAGTCGAATAAACGACACCGCCAATCGTTAATTGCACAATAAAATACCATCAATTTATGCGGCACACGAGTAAAGTAAATTAATGGCAATAAAAAATTACGACAACCTCATTGCTTTTATTATATGCTTAATAATTAACTTCTCTCGAATTTTTGTATTTAATGACAATGATTGAAAATGGCAACGAAAATGCCATACATTAGCAGAGTAATTTATCAGTAACTAATAATTAATAAAATAACGATTGTTGATCGTTGGTGACCAAAATCTTTGTAGTTAATAATTTTATCAATTCAACAAACAGAAAAAGGACATTTATGGATTTAACGGTTTATAAATAAATTATGGAGACCTTTGCGCTCTGCCGAGGTCCCCCAGCTCACCCCTCAAATTCACCGGAGACCTGTCGCTAGTTTACATATCCCGGAAATAACAATTTTGATACAGTTATTTAATTAATTGTTTAATAAATAAATTCGTTTTAAATTGTATTTTGTAACTAACTGTTATAATGATAACACTGGATTATGTAAATTCCTTCACTCACTTTATTTTACTATAATAATGTGTTCGATATTGGTGAACCTTATCAATGTATAAAATAAATTGGTTATCTCTATGTTAATTCTATAAAAGAGGAATCTTCACAAAAGGTTGCTGAATCAAACCACATTATTTAGAAATATCAAAAAGTTTCATAAATGTATTCTATACTATACTGTGCCCGCGACTTCGTGGGCGTGGAATTTAACAAAAAGTGTTTTACTTAATTTTGTTTTAGTAGCGTAAGTTACTCCTTATTACATCAGCTTCCTGTCAATAAAAGTCCCGTCAAAATCAGAACAATCAGACAGACGGACAAAAATTGTACAAAATGTTGTTTTAGTGTGTGTACCATATGTATATTTATGTGCATGTAGTAAAAAGCGGTTATTTCAATATAACAAAAATGTTGATCTTCGTGAGTTCAAAATATATTAAGTTTCATACATACCTTATTATATACCCTATTATAACTCCTTGAGGCATGTATTATATAATATTGCAGTTACGAGTCTTTTTGATAAATAAAATCCTTTCCATGACCTAAAATTTGACTAACATCAGTATTCTTAATGATTTCGTCTCGCGTTTTTCCACAGTAATATATTTACTGAGTTATCGTTTAACCCTTACTTTAGGAATCCTATGACAAGGGTTGACATTGAAATAGATAAATCTAAGCAACAAACATACATATGATGCAAAAAACGTTATAACTGTAATATATATTAGTTTAATATACAGTGCATATAAAATTTGTTTTTTTATCTAGTATACAAACTAATCACGTGACGATAATTAGTCACCGTCACTTATGACTTCAGTGACAACAAAGGTGATGAAATTGATGATAATGAAAAACGCGATGACACGATGTTCACTGAAAATATGTATATTATTACTGAATCTTGTTATTTACCGGATTATAGTACACCGTCGATTTTATATGAATAGTAACAGACAGAAAGGAAAATTCACTGCCACTATGAATGAGTATCGTTGGTTTAAACTAGATTGTATTAATCCCAACGACGTTCACAGACGTGACCTGACGTCATAGTCTTTTATAATATTCTATTTAATTCAGTTTGTACGGAAATGTATATTTATTAATACTTCTGTTCGTATGACCAGCAAACGAGGTAACAATTGAGAGATGATCAGTGATCACCTTGTTCGTATACACCAATACCTAACGACATCACATCACCAAGACACTCCAGAAACTACTTATTCCTGGTCTCATATCATCATTCACTAGTGTAATCGTCCGGATTAAACTGGTTTGAACATAATCCAGGGGTCACCTAGAACGTAATCACATAGCCTCGACTGTTTGCTAGCAGGAAGCACCATCAATAGGGGAATTAGCTTTAGGTTGCATAAAGCCTATCTAGACTTCCCTTCCCAAAAAGACAATACAAGCAGTACTTAGTTTATCAACCACTCTTAACAATCGTTGCTTTTCGTGGTATTCTTTGTGTTCTAATCATCGCTATCTAACTGTATAGGGAGTTTCAATCAATTATCTCTCAGTAGAGATAAACATAATTAATAGCAATTAATTAGTAAATGATTCAGATTATTCAATAATATTATTAGCTACGATTATCTACATACAAATCTAAATTGACTACGCTCCCGATGGCTTAAACTTAATAGCGAATTAGTGGTAAGCAAATCGTCGTCAATTGATAATGAATCATTAATTGTTACATTAGGTTAGGTTAGTAATTATGTGATTTATTTAAATATCTTAAAACATAATAAATTTATTTTAATGTAAATAGCTGAAAAATAAGCACACAAGTTAAGTTGATAAAAGATTATAGTAACATATAAATTAGTAACACCCACATTTTATCGATAAATTGCATCAAAAAGGAGATGGAGACCCACATTATTTCCAGTTCTTCGTCTCTGGGAGTGTAATCAAAAAAATACCATGCATGTGTACAGACGGGATTAAACTAGATAGTACAGAAGGCATTGACGTCGAACAAACGGTATCGTTTACCATAGCTCGGCCATTGTTGTAAGGGATGGTTTCCCTCAATGCATGGAGTTCCTTACATCTCAAATAGTATATTTTAATATATTTTTTTTTTCATATTACTTGTTCACTGATTGAGAAAGCTGTCACGGATTATGTCATTTTACTCCTTTGTGTTGCAACAAATAATTAAAAAAAAACTAATACAAAACTTCAAACATGTATAGGTTTGTGGAACCAATCGCCTGCTACACAGCTCGATGCTGATTTAAAACCAAATACGGCTAATTCAGAGTTGAAAACTGAGGTGATTGCAAAATGTTCAGATGTCGCCCACTTCTGATTACTTTCGAACTATTAGTCGTCTAAAAGTCTACATCTATTGCAGCTAAAATTGATCAAGTTTAGTTGCAATGATCTTCAGAATAATTAGGGACTGTAGAAATGAGGATAACATTTAATTTCAAAAAGAGTTACATAGTCATATCCGATTTATTGGTCTGGGTCGCCTTAATTATGGGAGCCCTATGTCCAGCAGTGGACTTTTAAAGGCTGATAAATAGATAGATAGATAATGATATCCGTAACGCTAGTGCTATTAAGATATAAACGAGAAACCGTTTTTTACCTGGGCCTCTGAAACTGAAATCTGTACCTATAGAACACCGCTGGCTTACTGACATATGGTCAGGATTATATCAACTTCAACAGGAAGGATGCTATCGCCACTTTGATTGCTTTCTTTAACTAAAATACAAAATTAAAGAGTTTTCAAGATGTATTTTGCTTTACATATCAATAATGAGCCACGGACGCTTTTTAAAGTTATAATTTTACAGTACCTGAAACGTTTGTCCACGGCATTTGCGTTGTAAACATTTAGGTTCATTGTAATTTTGTTATCATCGCAAATTCTTATTACTATTCATCATTTGTTTATTTTATACTCTGATACACTTGATTTTTTATTTTGATTTTAGTATTAAGTATAATATTTCAAGACAAAAACAATGTTATTTCATTTACCACAAGTAAATTTTTAAGGCATATTTCACACCTTTGGGCTTTAAAAGTATCCTTCTATTTAAATTTCATATATATATCATCAGCAATTTGGGCTTAACGAAAAAGGCCTTTCTCTTAATACTAATGGTATAGATTAGTGTAGAAACCCCGTCCTCATAAAAATACGTAGAAAACTTAAAATCAAAAATCTTATTAACCGCAACGAAAGCTTTGAATTATTTTCTGTATTATGTTTCCGTGTGTAGCTATGGGGTTAAAGCTATAAAAATAATGAAATAACCTTTAATTTACTAAAGCTCTTACAAGGACGAACGGCACTATAAATCAATTCCGTTGTTGGTAAAACTGCTTAAATGGACATTCAAGGACACAGGGTAGGTGCTTTTTCGATTAAATTTATTTCCTGTTGCTTATTATAAATTAAAGTAGCTGCCAAGAAGAAAATACATAATAAATAAAAACTATAAAGTCTAAAATGTCATATAATATGTATTCCATATGTGCAAAGAACTTACCTTACATTTGATACGTATACTCGTAACTCACAATGCGATTCATTTTTTTTTATCTATGACTTTATGCCCTCTATCTATGTATCTATCAGGCATTCTTTGTTCGTGATTTTATGCGTCACAGATAAGACGAGTACGTCATACTACTGTTATAAATGCGAAAATGTTTTTGTTTGTTTGTTTGTCCTTCTTTTAAATCGTTAGTCGGAAACGTAATTTAAACTTTACCTGCTTACTATTAACTGCTAACTATTAACCGTGTTGAAATCTAAGAAAAAATAATTATTAATTCAAAACTGAATTAGAAATACTGAACATATTCAGCTCGCAGCTATTAAAATAATTTTGCTTCAGCAATATAAAGTTTACACAAATAAATACAAACTTTTTATTTAAGCAACTACGAAGCCACAATAAACTAAGAGATTGCAAAGACGTCTAAAATTTAGGAAGGAAATTTTATCAAGTGTCAATAACCTTGACTTATTTGCGGTCAGGTAGCGGGCCCAAGGGAAATTAGGGTCGATAGACGAAAGACGCACGGGAAACAATATTAAAAGCACGAACTGTTTCCCCAATGTTTATTTTAATAAAAGCGAAGTCTTTTAATAATTTCATCATAAAATATTGGTAAGGTCGTAAAAGAGAAGTTGATGAAATACTTGATGAATACAAAAATACGAGTATTTATTTATGAGTACGAGTATATAAAGTGAGTAAATCAACAATCACTCACTCGTAACATGATCTCACTCCATCGTGAAGTAGGTAATATAATAATAGTGTATTCGTTGATTATTTACTCAATATGTATGGCATTTCTTCATTGAAAGTTATTCAACTCGTAAACATATCGGTTTACTGCTTACTGTACCTAGTATCAACTTACACCAGCTTTAACACACATTGATAAGCCAATTGCTTACTAAGCAATACTTTGTATAATATTAACTGGTTAATACCTAATTATTTTTTCTATGTGAATACCCGATAAATGAGTTGTCGATTCAGCTGGTATCCGGATGGTAAATGGCTACCCGTGCCCATGAACCAAAATAGCACCAAGGCATCATCAATCCATCGTTTCCTAAGGGAACTAAGAGAAGAGAAGAAAAACAGGCGACGAATGAAGGAAAATATATTTTCTTACATTTTTTTTATCTTTAATGAAAGGCTTCTCTGGTTGTTTGTTCGGAGACTGATTGTATCTTTTCGCTGTTTTAATGTCTAGAAACCATCAATTTGTTCTGCGTGGTGACCACTCACCTTCACCTGGTTCGTCTGTTCGTTTCATTTCCCTATAGTTTCAAACTTTTCAAGTCATTTTGGTGTTTAGATATTTTTATCTGAAGCGTAACTTACGTTGTTTACGTTGTTCTAATATAATGTTAAGATGTCAAGCCAAGTATTTCATGTATATAAATAAATGAGTTTTATAAGGCGCAATCGAATAATACTAACACTGAGGAAATAAATGCCAAAAAGTTAAGGTCTTTTCAACTATTAAAACAGGTAGGTATTTTCAAAATATAACGTTGGTACAGTAAAGATAAATTAGATCTTTTCTTAAATAGTACCTTACTCTTACCGTACTCTTTTTGTAAAAACTTACTAATGGATAAAACAAGGAAAGACAGACATCTTTTGATGCTCTTTAATATAAAAATCTAATAATTTGAAAGCTTACTTGTCGTGTTTAACTTTATGAAACGAAAATAAATATGAATTTTCATGGGCTACGTCGTGGTCACGCACAGCTCTGGGCGTTTCTTTTTATTGCTCAAGAAATTCCTGTTCCTTTTATGTTAGCTGGTTGCTTTATCGTGTTGCATGCCACTGAACCTTCCATGTTGGGCCATGTTGTCCAAATAATAAGCGACCGCATATTGCTATGTTTATTTGCAGTTACAGTTGCTTGTTATCTGGCTTTTTAAGAATACTATATAAACAAGTTGGAAACATTTTGTGATTGCTTTTAAGAATGATTGAGGTAGTAGAAAACTGTAGTACAAGGTATCAACTTAAGGTTATGTTTTCTTTCTTTCTTTATTTTCCTCTTCCTGCTTGCCTGAGAACGCATCGGTGATGATTGTGTTATAGCTGGTGATCATCTAATAAATTTCAAGTCGTTTGTTGCCTATTGAAGAAGTTACCCAACTTATTTTCGTCAGTTTTGTGTCCTATCCAGTACACAAAGATCGACTCCACGATGAAAAATAATCCCTAAATATCTATTTATTATTAATTATTAGTGAAGTAAAATAGAATTTCTACCGTGATTAACTTCTGTAAATGGGCAGAAAAGATATCCCGCATTCCTGTAATATTATCAGCTAAAGTAATAAAATTTAATAAAATCTATTAGATTTTTTGTTAATATATAAAATCTATTGCTTTTTTGTTACTGCAGATTAGCAGAACTCAGCTTCAACGCCATCTATGAGATAAAAACTAAACTCAATTAATAATTACAATATTAGATTTTATGAGAGTAACCTGAATTGGTCAATACTACTATAGAACATAAAAAGTACTAAAAATACACTATCGTATGTAATGTTGAGTGTAGTTAGTTATTTTTATCCAAAATCCGCTGTTTTGCGGCCCACACATACAATTACTCTTGGCGGGAAGGGCGGTACATATTTATTTGTCAGCGAAATCGCGCTCGCCCATTAGGGCTGGGGAAATCGTAAGCACGCAATAAAGACTCTTTGGAACTTCTTACTGTACTCATGGGTGCTTAACGTCATGTTTATATTTCATACGATAAAGGTTACAAACTTTTTGTAGCAACTTACAGGCTTTTCTGAAGTAATACCTTTTTGTAGAATTTTGGCGTTATTTTTTTCGATGTTATTCAAATAGCTTAACTTATGTATATTAAACGTTATTTAGAACATAATTATTTACTCGTAACGTGGTTATAACTTATTGCATTCGAGGGAAATACGTAAGGATATTAAGATAGTGATATTCTTACAATAATTGTAAGTTAAAAAATATTTTAATCTACATATAAACATTAAAGAGAATATATTTTGTAATCTCCTTAGCTATCCAAGAAATCGTGTATCAAATAAAATGTCTTTGTAAGCTACGAGACGCGGCAGACCATAGCTTTGCTAACATTACGGCTACAGCGTAATGTCCAGTCTACATCCGGAGAGCGTAGCACATCGCTATAACCTAGTTCTGCACTAACTACAGTAGCCTCTAAATAATCGGTTTAATATCGATTAAATCCTTTAAGTACTTTAAACGTGAAGCAAATTCATAACTTTAGACTATGTTCATTCAAAATGGTCTCAACCAATTAACCGTTTACTATGGAGTAATCTATCTTTAGCTTAGTGGTTGAAATGAAGGGTGAAGTTTTCAGCTTAGAATCTAAGGATTTCTGATTCTAATCTAACACCTTCATCCAATTTCTGGTAATTGTATACTACTTACTATCTTAAATATCGCTTACTTAAGTCAACAATGTAACCCATTGGTATTGATCCTGATTGTGGAGCGGTGAGTTTTTACCTTCGGTTACGATCTAAAATATATTTTCTGATAGTCGAATATTTGATCCCGGGATATGGATTTTTGAAATTAGTCAATTACGTATATTCATGACACGCGTAATATTATTATCCTAATTGTAGTATGAGTGTTATCCCTCCTCTGGGCGAAAAATAATCTGATTTAGCATCCCAACCCCCCTGGTTCATAAATTTGGTGTATCCATGTAGCATTTGATTCGTATAGTGAATGTTCTAGATATCTTTACATCGTCGTCTCATTTTATAAGGATACCTTAAGCGTCTGCATTTACTCAATGTACTATACAAATCGGCTACACAAAATGGTAGGCCATATCCTTAACATTATGAGTATTATGTCGCATCCATAGCGCAACCGGAGCTCGTAATACTTGGCTACGAGTATCCCGGATCTAAAACACCGACGCAATAAACAGGCTTTAATATAGCTCTAAATGTGACTACATTTCTTATTTTATTAGCACAAGGAATGGACTTTTGTTATGTGAAGTCGATTGGTACAATACTCGACTTACTTGTTCATTAATATGAATGTGATAATTAGGAATGGATGTTTTATGGTTATGTATGAGAAATAAGACTTAAGCATAGTTAAAACATTCATAAATATCAATCCCATATAGTTTTTTTACATTTATTTGCAGACACACTCTTAGATTACTAGGTAGAAAATCGGGAAGACAACGTAACGAGAAGTAAATTAAACAAAGTCAAAATACTCTGCAGTTTGAAGATCTTGTTCTTTTTTTTAAATTGTAAATAAGTGAGAAATGACCTGGCGATCCAGCTAATGTAATATGGCTACTGCTGTCCAAGGGCATCAGGAACACATAAGTATCACCAATGCTTTACCGATTAAGAAAGAAAAGAATCATCTCTAACAGGAAAACATAGACTCTAACACAAGGGTAATAGGTTGTGTGGAAGGCTTACGAAATTTATTATTACTAAACATGCCAAAGCACTCTTCTGTGTTAAAAAGTATCCGAAATCGATTACTCCATTGCTGTAATTTTACACGATACTGTCCTTGTTTAACAGATGAAGCACCGGTCTGCATAAATTGTTTATTGTTGTCAAATATCCTAAATCGAATATTCAATATTCGACTTTGATAGATCATGTCGTTGTGTCGACTAGCAAATCTTTGAGTGACGTATTAATAGAATGATAAAGATTTGAATACAATAGTTAGCTAGTATCAAATATTCGAAATTTATTATTCGCATAATCTTAAATAAGCTTGAATCAATTATATCGACTTCGATAAGTTGTCGTTGGTTCGACTGACTTTAAATTCTCTTCCTTATTAAATTAAAAAAAAAAAACATTTTATTAATTTATCTATTTATAAACACATATTATACCTTCATACGATGGAAAGTGAACAACGGAAAAATATCTCGGTAAGTTCCTCTAATCAGCCCACTCGTGGCATAATCATAATATAGTACTGAAATTCGCTATAAGTAGCCAGCTACTTGGCTAATAATAATATAGTTTCTTTATTGTGGCGGCAGGTAACCCCAGGGAAATTAACGATAGATTGCAACATTTTTGACGTTGACTTGATCACATATTGTAAGTACCTTTATTCAATCGCTTGAGAAAATCGTTGCTTAAATAAAGTGAGGTAATTTGATCGTACATTTTATTGTTTAACTAACAATATTATATTTTTTTGTATTCGATGTGTAATTGAAAGTTCTTATACTAAATGTGGAGGAATTTAGAAGTTTGATATTAACGTTTCAGTAATATCTCGTGGTTTTCCGTCTGGACACTTAAACCAGTTCTTTTTTCTCTTTTCTTTCTTGGTCATTGACGTATCAGTGATTCGGTGGTATATATATCTGTAAGCAAAGATTATCTATTAAGGCAAATATTATCTACTCGTTCGCTATTTCTATAGAAAAAAGTCTTGAACTTATGATGTAATTGTATATGGGATACAATTAAGGAATGAGACTCATGACTGACCAATTTAATTCTAATAATATCCATGGCGACTGAGGAAGCAATGACCGTAACCTGCTTATCTAACTTTTAGCTTCCAAAAATAAACAGTGGTATATTATTTACGTGTTTCAGAACTTTGTCATCTATTAGTCACAAGTTCATCGGTAATCGGTTCTTGTTTCTATTTTAAACTGTAAAAAAGTTTGTTTTCTAGTTATGTCGCTTCGAATATTTAAAACAACCGTCATATTTTGTTTTAGGACCGGAGATAATGGGATAGGAGAGGGGCGATTGAAGAGACAAGGGAGTCAATGGTCCTTAAAAATTTACCCTCTATAACAGAAACAGTATATATTTCATAATATACTTAATTATAACTAAATCTAACTAATGTGAGATTCAATCTATTAATAGTCCAGTAACGGATACGAATCGCTTCTTTTGAAAAGGTCTGGAGCAGTTTAGTTACATTGCTCTAGAGTGGTATGGTTGAAGAGTTCGTGGCCAGCCGGTGTCGTGTTTATGCCGCCTGAAAGCCTCGACTTGGCTTAATAAATGTCATACATATAATTATAAAAGCCGAAACCGACAGCTTTACGTTTCACCCCAAGCACAGACGCGCTTAAGGTTTGTTTTGCCACTAGCGGTCACCTATCCAACTATCGACCGCCCTCTCAGTTGCTTCGCTCGCTCGATCACTTAGGATCATCACAAATCGCCGGGCTATAAGCGCTTCAATAGGTCTTAACTCATATAAGTTCATTAATGTTATGTGATACTTTTGTAATAGCGCTACCCACTGTGATCATTGTGTATGTATGCATCTACTCTATGAAGTTTGGTTAACTTTCAGTTCTAGTTTAGTCTACGCTATGTGGTTTGGAATAAGAACATAACTAGCGTTTGAATTTTGTTTTAGAGATTTTTGATAGAGAATCCGTTAAAACATTCATTTATGTGTACAAATTTCAAAATTACTTTAATTATTCCCTTATTTACAGAATGTACAGCACAACAATATTACGAGCTTAAGTATATTCTCAATGTTGAAAAGAAATAAATAATTAAGGGTATTTTTTTATCAAAAATACTTTATAAAAACTATGTTTATGTTCGTACCAAACTCCAATACAATTTTAACTTAACAAGTAAGTGCATGATAAAAATCACCATAAGATATTTCTAGAACAAATTTTAAAACACTAACGATAGCACTCCAAAACGTAAATAACAACAAATCTATTCCCCCGAGCAACTTCGGCACGAGTAAACGCTGCTAATGTGATTATTCTCAACTTTTTCTGAACAAACATGTTTTTTTATTCGCTATCAAATACGATTTCATGTTGTTGCAGCTGTTTGAAATTAATTATATTATTGTTTTACGGTTCAATCAGTGGTAAAAACGCTAAAAGTGAATCAGCAGATTTTGGATAAGAATCAGCCTTACTAATAATAAGTTTGTGTAAGAGAGGTAAAGATTAAAAACCATAATATTAAACAATTTAATTTTCCATTATATTTATTGTATTTTTTTTTATTATTTTATTTTATATTTTACTTATTACATTGATTACGCACGTACAATTTCAAATCAAAGGATAGGTGACGATATATTGCTATTTTAAAGCTACCCACTGATTCGGTCGAATTATAAAAAAATATCATAATGACGTATGGTCTTCATCTCACGGAAGTAAATAAAGAAAATGAATGTACTCTTGTTACATTCAGCACAATAATAACGTAATCGTAAACATTAAACAAGATTTTCGTCTTCCGTTAAGATATCTGTTCCGAATTGGGACTCTTTGATTTCATTAAACGTTTAAATTTGATATTCAACAGTGAGTATTGAGGCATATTTTAACTGAACGTGATTTATTCTGCGATATTACGCGCCCCGGCCGCCTGAATGGCATTACGTTGACAGCTTATGAGCTCCTTTATTTAGGGTTGATTTATGTAGTGAGCAGAGATATGGCTTTTCTGTGCAGGTCGCTTTAGTGAACCGTAGGGTTTTTTGCTATTAATAATAATGTGCTTAAAACGTCATAAGTCATAAATTTTGTAAGATTATGTATAAGATAATATGCTAATTTTAGTCTGTCCCTTTTGCTTTTAAATTGAAATATATAAAACAATAGTTAATACACTGTGAGCCTGTATAAACAAGTAGCCGTGCTACAAATCAGTTGTTTTAAGCGCTTCAGGTTATTTAATCATGATTTTGGTTTTCCATTTAACGCTTGTCTATAATTTGGAATAGCTAGACCGCAGACGCACGTACGGATGGATAGAATTTAAAAATTCTTCATTAAAATTTCTGATAAAACTGATACGTGCAATATAAATAAATATTATCAACGCGATAACTTACGCCAATCTAATTTTTTTTTAATTCTTGGTCAACAGCATCGAGTGTTGATAATACGAGTGTTCATACATAAAATTAAAAGTATCCAAAACTTAACTACTCTAGGGTATTTAAAAAAACAAATCGCGTGTCGTACAGCGCAGTGTCATGCAAATTTGAGGCTTCCTGATTCCCAGATACAAAACAACCATTGTTGTAAAAATAATTGGGGTCGCATTGCCGTAAGCCCTCTCGAGTCATTATTATTTTTTCCCAAAACATTAAGCATATTAAAAATGTTTATAAAACTCATATTACTTTTTATATCATAAAGTTCTACAGAGATAGATACTCTTTCATCTGTTTTCATTTCTATTATAGACAATTATATATCTAAATAAATTCGTGATAAAATATGAAGGCAAATCTTATAAATTTTTTACATCAAATTATTATAAATAGCAAAGTAATTTACGGGTATTTTGTAAACTTTACTAACTTAAGTAAGTAATTTATGGGTATTATGCAAACATTACTAACTAAAGTAAGCACAGTATGTAGTCAAGTATAAAGGAAAGTATTTGTTGCAATATTGAGTGAATATTACAAACTAAAAAAAACTTTGAAAACAAAGGTGCCCGAATAAAACATCTATGATGAAAATATTTTCATATGGAACACCTCAAAGAGTTTTTGTGTTATTAATTGTAATATAATTAATAATAAACTTGTAATACCCGTACAAACTTCTTACTTAATAATTATAAAACAAAAGAAATATTTTTTTTTTGTTGTGGATGCCGATAATAGTAATATGATTAATAATAAATTTGGTATACCCGTACAAACAATTCTCACTTAATAATTATAAAACAAACGCAATAATGTCTTTTTTTGTTGTCGAAAGAGCAAGCAATTATATAGACAATGATAACAAAAATAATTGAATTAATTGTTCACGTCTAACAATTACATACTACATACTATTTACTTAAACCACCTCAGTATTATAATTATGTTTCTAAGGCGTTCAAATGTATATTACACGACAATTGAATTTTCATAAACTTTTCTAAATCGAATAAATTAATAACTTTAGTGAAATATACAAGTTGTTTTAGTTATTTAAACTTTAAATTTCAGCTCCATCTTAATTAATACAGTACTTACAATAAATACACAGGAAGTTTGAGTTAGACACAATTAAATATATCATGTTTGCATTCGCTTGCTATTGTTAATCCTATTAAAATATGACTGCGATCTAATGCTTGGCAAAAAAGGCACTTAAGCTTTCAGACGTGTAGTATTTATTCCTTGAAAAAGCACTGTAAAACATTTGTGTATTTAGAAAAGTTTATCGTGTTCTTTGCTTTACGCTGACACACTGCTTTATCTAATGAAAATAATTGCGATCGATCACTTTACGTGCCCTCCAAAGCAAGGAGACGTTCAAGAAATTTTCCTCTTAACGTTAACGTTATCGTTACTTTAGACACTCTTACATAAAAAAATGGATAATTCTGTCTTTATACCCCTCTGTTTCTTTCGTATTGGAGTCATTGTATTGCGCTTAGATGAACACAAACAACCTGACCCAACCTGATTATATATACAATGATCATACGGAAACCTACAATACTGAACCCAATCACTTGCCGGTAGACAAAGCCGTATGGCTTCGCAAAAAGATTAAAATTATTAGAATTGAAAATTTAGTTCATCAATATTATAATTAAATCATAAACATTATTACTGATATTATTATGTTAGCGGGAAGATGGCTAGCTTTTCTACCACCCTGTTGCTTGTGTCAGCCGCCAAGCGATTTGTGATGTACTTCTTCAATTTATTCTTTATCCTCTTTTCTTTCTTGGACAGAACCGGTGGTGTCTATAATATTACTCTGATGTCCAGCGGTCACTCTGATCACTTTACGGGAAGCTCGTCTGGTCGTTGTGTGGCTTTTGAAATAAAATATTTACATATATGTTTTGCGCTTTATAGTGCTTCAAGTTAATTCTGTAATGATTTTTAAATAATGAAACTGTAACAAAAATAAAGTGTGCGTGTTATAAAAGCTTTAAAAAATATATTACAGGGTTTTTAATTAAACATTTCATAAAAATGTGACTCATAATTGTGTACTTCAGACATAAATAGGCCTTAAGAGGTGTCGCCACGCCGCTCGGTAGATATACTATGTGGATAGTTTTTAGAATTTTTATAAACTATTGCTTTAATTTATTTATAATTTATATAGCATGGAAACTTGATTAATTTAAAATCAAAAGAGTAAACATAAAATTATATAATGCCCGGTGAAAAATAGTAGTGATTGTTTCGAATGGGTGTGCTTCTGCTTGCTTGTTTAAGACATAATCTTAAACTAAAGTAATAATTAAATTAAACACTTTATCTATTTTAATTTACTCTGTACCCACAAGATGTCGCCGTGGCTAGTAAAACAATAAAATGGTAGTCGATTCTTTTTATGATTGGTTGGCAGACAAAGCTTTGTTCTTAAACACTTTCTTTAATTTGGCTGAAATATATACATTGTAATGAATTTACGAAATAATTATGTGTTTTATTGCGAAGAAAAGTAGCCTATAGCTGGCTCTCTTCAACCTCCCAAGTATTTACACACAAATCTTACCATAACGACGTTTTGTTACATCACGAATAAAGGACAAACAAACAAACTTTCGCATTTATAATATAAGTATAGATAAATAATGTTTTTAGTTAGAAACATAACAAAAAGAGACATAGACGCTAACTAATGACCTTTTTATAATACTTATTCATGCTCTTAACTGTAGGTTAAACACGTCAAGGTATTACGGAGGCTTATTCAGAGCCGGGGAACAGGCTCGCTAACCACTAACGACTACCCGCGATAATGAATTCACTTCGCACTCCGCCGCTGCGTTTGGTTCTAACGAGAGGTTCAAATGTTGAATACAAGCCGCGCCGTGATCACGTAAAAACATTGAATACATCATTAAAATAAAATACTCAGTATTATGCGAAGAAGCCATGAAAAGTAACTTCTGCATCTATATTTATAAATTATATATTTTAGATTTTTTAGTTTATAATTAAAATGATTTAAGAAAGATGGTGTTTCAAAATAATTTTGATATTGAAAAAGAAAATAAAGTACTTCCATAGATCTCGAAGGTGATGTTATGTATGACAAATTGTTGCGGAAAGAAAAACGATCAGCTACAATTTGAACATAAAATAAATTACACGCTTTTATACTGAACAAAATTTACTAACCCTGCTGTTCATCATTGAGAAGTTCTAGAAGGATGGAGAGGTTTGAAGTATTAGTTCTTACTTATCATAAAGTTGCATTGTAATCGGTAACTAAGCAATGAGTCGACAATTCGATATGAAAATAAGAAATAGTTTTAATCAGATTACAAAATTTAACCCAACAAACATGCTAAAATATATTGCAAGTTAAATAAAATTTCTTAAAACACTGAAACATTCATATTTAGATCAATTTTTTTATCTTATTTATAAGTCTTATGCATATTTATAAACTATAGAGTTGCTGGATGCAATAAAACGATTATAACTGTTTTTTTTGTCATATTTGAAGTACTTCCAGATGCACTTTGTCATTAATTAGGTCGAGTTAGCCTCTTAGCTATCGGTCGCGGCCGCTTTCTTTTTATTTACTAACTTTTTATTCCATAACTATAGATAAACTAAATAACAATAGTTCATCCATTTTTGTTACTGACATTCATTACCAGTTCCGAGATATTGGCACTGTTTCAAATATCTTTCAGACCATAACGGTTGTATTTACAACAGAATTTAAAGGGTAAATGAAGAGACGCAATTTTATACTTCTTTGCAATTTCGGACTATGAATACCTATCTGTTTCTTATTTAGTAGATGTTCGTCGATATGTAAGACATACCTAGATGCTTTAAAGACTAAATCGTGTCCCATTTTTATTAAAATAAAAAGAAGTAATAATAATGACTAAATATTTATTACCTTAATTATTATATGGCGAGTAAATGGTGCCAGAACTTTTATTTATTTTATTGTATATTTTTTTTACTATACTCATTTTTGTTTAGTATAATTATGCTCAGAATAAGTGTTATGTTAAAGATAGATAATAACATAGAATTTAATTGTATGACTTCTAATGTTAAACTCGTTAATTATACCTAAGTAACTTCTAATGTTAAATACTTTTAACTTCAAATCGAAATCCTAAGTTGTTAACGATTTAATAATAAGGCAGTGAACATTTTTTTCTTATATGTCTATGGTGTCTTTTAAAGATAGATTCATTTGTTTTTTTTGGACATTCTATCCGAAAACCCTGTTTTTATTTACTCTGCTTGTGAAGCGGGACCTGGGTTCATTATCCGGACGGAGCAGATATCTGTTTATTCTCAGGGCGTGGATGTTAATGTTATATAATATGTAATATAATATTTCTGTTGTCCATGCCACCTACGATACCAAAAATTCTAATACGAAGGTAAAAGTGTTTAACATTTATTGATTACTAGATATTGCCCGTGCCTTCACTCGCGTTTGAAAATGGAGCAGCAATAAAAAGGTTGTCGATTCCGTCTATCATTGGTTGCCAGGCGACAACAACAAATTAAACAATTTCATTCAATTTGCAGAAATATTCATTGTAATGGATCCCTGCACAGAAATGAAATGATTTTTCACGGTAAAAACTAATCTATTGTACTCGTCCTTCCAAATATCTCCAAACCAAAAATCATGCCATAGTGACTGTACGTTGTGTTGTAAAAGAAGGACAAATAAACAAACACACTTTCGCATTTATAATATTAGTGAGGAATATTATGAATTTAATATTCAATATTAAGTAATAAAACATATCTGACAGTATAAAATTGTTGACTTTTACGTACAAATTAAACCTATTTAAACATGAGTCAAAACCCTTGGTCGAGGACGTCTGGCGGTAATGAATCGCGTTTATATAACTTTAGCTGTTTTAGATTTAATGTCTGTTCCCTATTTATCATTTGCAGTAATGAGCAGGATAAGATCAAGGCTGTTTTGAAATGTGAACTTCTGACGACTGTTTGCGGTATTTAATTTTAAAGTCCGTCATCGTATTTAAGGCTAACGAGCTGCCCAACGTAATTTAACTCGCCGTCACGTGATAGCTAAAATACATACTTTAATAATACTTGGCACTTGTATGTTAGCGTGTGGTCATGTCACCATCAGTATACCTTTTTAATAATAATATAAATAAGACACGAAAAACACATAGTCTGAGAACATACATGTATCTGTCATATAAATTACTACCCATTCCATAGTTGATATTAGCCTCCTTCAGATTATTCAGTGTTAATTATTATGCTATTACAAAAACATTTAATAAGTGGTGGGACCCTATGTATGATTTCCCCGAGGAGGGAGGGGGGAGGGGTTTGACACTGCCTCATCTTTTTCTGCCGCATGATAATTGTCGTATAGTAATACTCATAAATCTATAA
>DWPA01001544.1:0-18170 GCA_018251375.1 Calpodes ethlius | reverse complement strand
AACACGATATGATTAGATACGTAAAGTGGACCAAGGAAATAGCACGCAAAATGAAAAAACCGTACGACTATGTGACATCACTCTTGTTTCAATCTAATCTAATCAATGATTGTAACACTGTCACCTGCAGTGATATAGTATCTTCGTTTTTCCTAATTGGGAAGCCTTTGGAAATTGGTAGACGTCGACTTATATCGACCAGAGTAATTGCAGGCTGAGGAGGTTATTGGTCAACTCTAGGATCGGCACTACCTTTGCGGCCTGAAAGTTTTCTTAGTGACTGCTGTTTAATGATAACTAGTATCAACAATTCTCCGAAATACAGAAATACTTCAAGTTTAGCTCACCCACATGGTAGATGGTAAAACGCCCGCCTGATTCACCCCGGAAGGTACCACCGTACCTAATTCTGCTGTGTAAAAATTGTCTTATAGCAATTGTGTTCCGATTTGAAAAGTTACATATATATATATATATAAGAGGCAATCATCTGTCCTCAGTGGCGACATCTGTGTCCAACTTCCAGTAGGACAATTTACTAATAAATACTATTAACTGAACAATTACTAATATTTACTAACAGGACTAACAACGTAGCTACCGTCCCTCCTACTATCCTATTCGAGATTACTATATGAGAGCATCACAAGACTTTATTTAGCGAATCGCTTCTAAGTTGAGATACATTCTTCTAAGGTAAGATGCTTAATTAAAGCTCAACAACAACTACCAAATAAGCAAAAAAATCGAAAACAATGAAGAAAATTAACTGAACTGTTATTTCAGCCTTTTTCAGTACATTCAGGAGAATCAGATTTTTTGTCCCGGGACTACGACACACACGACACGACACGTAACACATAATAAATAAGAAATTGATGCTTATTGTGAGTCATAAAATCTAGGGGGAAACAGTCTCTGTATCGAACCCCACGTGTTCTCTTACGCCCATATCTACAACTCTATATTTTAGATAACATATGGTGGCCATAAATACAAAGCAAACATAATCATTTAATCATAACCACACAGAAATCATTATTGAAACGCTTTGAAATGCAAATCCCTGATTCAATAACAAGTGTTGTTAAAAGTGAAAAGTGATACAATAATACGAAAAGCGTACACAATGGGATATTAATTGACGGCTTACATAACTTCAACACAAAGGGATTCTTAGGATTCAATGCAACAACAGAGAATAACTTCATGAATCTGCGTATTTGTAGATACTGCATCTTCTGCAACGACTTAACGTATGTCAACCTGAACACTTGAAAAGAGATTTAAAGAGACGAAATAAAAGGTTTATTCTCCAATGTCTCACCATCAGCTATAATCAACACAAGCTGCTAGGCTATAAGCGATACAATCGTACTCATTGTGTAGCTCACTTGGGTTGCCCAGATTATTTTATAGTTCCTTATCGAGTACTGGCCTTATTTTACTATAAATAAATAAAGCTTCACACTCATAGCCCCACATTAGGATTCCCCATGTCGTGGATACCATGGAAAACACACACTCAGCCTGAGAACAGTTTAAACTCATCATTCAAATTTGAAAAGCGGTTCGATATGAAAACAAAAGCACCTCACGGGTCGTAGAATTTTATAACTCGTATTCTATAGTTCGGATACTTCCCAGAATTTGTATCACTAGTACCGTTACATTCATATTAAATACCTCAATAAATCTGAAACATCTGACCATCCATGAAACTGAAATAAAATGGCGACCTTCAAAATGAATCGTGAAACCCGTATCATGGTAAAATCAACACAATTCACAATGATGAAAATAAACCTCCTACCTAAACCTCCTTTTGAGCCTTTTGAACATGTCGCTCTCATATCCGAGGAAGGGTATCCGAAACTTCATTTCACATAACCTTGAACTGTTATCACTGACGAAACGAACTCGGGCACAATCACACCATTTCGAATTTGGAACGTGGACCGTTAAATCGCGCTTCGGTCTTATCAGCTCAGTTCGAATTCAGAACAAATATTGTTTCTTAAATATTTACCAGAAAGAGAACTGAGCGTCCCAACGGCCAGTTGTGACTAACCGACCGACCGCGGGATGATTCATAGGCAACAGGTTGCTTAGGTTAAAAAAACTTTTTATTGCGGTATTTTTGCCAGTCACCGCCGTGGAGTTTTTAAGGCAAAGGTCCAACTAATTACATATTTGGCAAACTTGGCCTGGCTACAAATACCATAGATAATTGGATATTGGAAATTGTAAACGATTTGATTTCCCACTGTTACACTTGAAGGTGTTTTTCCCTAATCTATTTAAAATTGGAACAATTTACTTCAAAATTATTTTTTTAAACAAGTTGAGTAAAACGAAACCTGTCGCGTTCCTGCAACCGTCACGACAAAACCAATGGCATATCTAATTAAGTTTTGGGTTTTAGTAACCTTCGAGGTTCAAAGTCAGTGAATTTCTAACAAAATACACACTGTTATTGAACAAATAGCTAATAACAAAACTGCATCATCATGTAAATAAATCACATTGACGTCAAAACAGCACAGCGACAAACCGACCACGTTAACCACAAATCAACTCGTGCCTAAATCCAAACGTATTCATAAACCTACTTTAAATTGGATTACCTCAAGGCTATTTTGGTCTGCCACGCATGGGTTATCCCTTTAATGATGACCATTGGAATGACATCTCACCCTCAAGACCTACCTTATGGTCTTGAAAAACATTTGAGAAATCTTTTAATCGAAAACTCAATACCGCAATCGAGTTTAAAACCAGTATAATAATTCACAAGCTCGCAACTGTTGAACGTAAATCTATTTCAAACGAATACATTAGCCCGAAAACTGGTCACACGAAGGCTGGAATCAATAAACCCGGACAAACTGGTCCAGGGTTAAGTGATATTGCAGAAACTTAAGGCGAAAATGTTGTCGAAAACCTATTAGAATGTCTACAATCAAATGAATTGTTTAGCTTGCAAGCGACAGGCTGGCATACATTTGTACCTATAGTCAAGTTAAAGTAATTACTTGAGTTTGAACTGATGACTTAAGCAACTAATTCGCAGAGTATAAAAAAATTGTCAATTCTTACTTCGATGAAATTCTAGCAATGGAACAAAAGTAGTGGTTTATGTTTTTACTTCAGCTCAAGAAATTGCTTTAATTTGACTATAAAGATAAGTGTAAGATATCCAAGAAGAAGAGAAGTTTAAAATAATTGTAATAAAGAACATAGGTGAACATATTTACTGCTCATCAGATTTTCAGATTTAAATTAAACAAGCACTATACAAATGATTTTCTTTCAATGTAATATCCGTATAAATTTCCTGGTATTCATTTGAACCACTTTAATGGTAGTCGTGTTTATTTAAAAAACATATTTGCACACATTTGCCAATAATCTAAATTTTAGAATTAAACCAAAAGTTTTACTTACGAAGATAACATCTCAGATCGTTCAATATCTAACATTTTCCAATTATAATACGGTAAAGACCGCTTAAAATAAGATCTAAGCTCAATAATAGGACTTATGAGAACTGTACTCGTATTTGTGATGAATTCAGTTAGCTAATCAATTCTTGTTTAAACACCGGCAGTTGTTTTATTAACAATGGTTTATACGTTGTGGTATTCTTAAATGTTGTGTAACGTTTTACATTACGATTTCCCATGAATCATTATGATTTATTGTTAATAGGCGTGATAATCATTAAGCGTTATCAATATGCGATAGTCGTTAAGCCTATTGTTGAATACATTGACAGTATTCAATACCAAAAATCTCACTGAAGTAACTTTATTTTTAGTTATAGATAGATATAATTTCTTTTACAGTATGCTAAGTAACTCCTTGTATTAAGACATATAGTGGTTATCGAGGCAATGTTATGCCGATTCAAAACACTATACAACTTCGGAAGACATCAAGTATCAAAATGAATAACAGCATTTAACTATCATGGAATTCAAGGAATTCTAAACTTGTTATTCGAGGTTACTCATTCGGTCTGAGGGGCTGTCCACGCCAAATTGCTCGGTAGCTATCCGGAATAATGTTTAAATGCATAAATATTGTATGATTAATATCTACGCATATCATTCGAACTGGTTTTATGTACCTTGCTGCGTTAAAGTTACCTTTAATGACCCGACTTGCAAGAATTGTAATATTTATGAGCCGAGAACCAGAGATCGAGAGGTGTGCAATTTTATACAATCTTTAACACTTTTTTCTTTTTTGTAATCAAAATGCAATCTTTTGCCCTTTTTATCACGATTGTAATTTACTTGGACAAAACAACAATGGATGAAGGGAACGGATACCTATGGCACACCTTTACAAGCAGGTGGAGCACCTGCTTTATGTGGTCACAACAGCTATTGGATGTGTCAGCAAAGTAGTGGCAATCTATTTTTCTATTGGGTCAGGGTCCATTGGCGCTAAGACTGGTACCCCCTTATCACCGGGTACAGTACTTTCAGAATTAAATTATTTATTCTTAATGAATTGGTGTTGGCAATTGCTTGAGTAATCATCTACGGCACCAGATAAGATAATATGTATTTTAATCCAATTTTCAGGAACAACGTTTGATAACCTCATGTGACAGTACTTCGAGGATATCACTTAGAAAAGTCGGCTAGATTATTTTCACGTACTCTGCTTAAAGCTTTAAAGTTTATCAGCATTACAACCTGCTTAAGAGGCTACAACTATTCAACAGTTTTTTCGAATGACATACCACAATGATGACATAATGTAGTCAGCTGCATTTTTTCTTCTAGAGATTAACTCGAAGATATCTGTCTAAACTCGTATTCCGCGCGCTGAATACAGAGTACCCGTTATTGCATACAGCTCCCCGTAAACAGTCAACTGCCAGCATACTGCCCATTGTTTGTGTTAGAACAAGTGAAACAATGGAATAACAAAGTGGTACCGATCGAAATTGAACATTGGAAGGCAATACAAGATTTGTCTTAGCCATTTATAGCGCTCGTATTTACCGAATAAAGTCAATTTATGACGGAATAGTTATGATTGAATTTATGCTACAATATTCGGAAACTAATAATATCCCACATTTCAGGGTTATGATCAAGGATAACCAATATTCATGACGTCATTATCCCTTTGCTGATGTTGTTCTCCCATATAACACTCCCAGGATCTATTTATACAATTACGTAATTTGCTGTCTACTGAGAATGGCCGCAGAACAATGGCAAATAAGTATTTTTTAAGCAAAGAAAATTCATCGAAGTCGAATTAATGTCTGAATCCCGGAGCCTAGGAAAGCCTGTCAGTCTTAATAATTATAATTATTTGAACTATTACGTTATGCAGAGATTACGAATAGATCAATAATTGAAAACAACCGTAAGTGACCCGTATTAGTTAATAGGGACTGAATATGGAGGTGTCCTCTAAACGATTGTCTCAATTGAAAATCAGACCGCGTCGATATTGCTCAAATCACTTTATCTCGCAACTGACAAACATTACATGCTTTACAAAGAAATACTCACATCAAAAGTCGGTCACATATGCGACTGCTACAATTGAGTAATGAATACCTGATTGAAGAACAGGTATAATTTGAAATGTGATCCGACTTCCACATCCGTCGAAACAAACCATTACAGAAACAATGGAACAGTACCAGGCGAACAAAGGTTCCTGGAAAGGCACACCTCCTTACGGCACCCTAGGTAGCGTCATAATAGCTTTCTAGCCAAGTACTGGCTCGTAACAGGCGTGAGAGCGTTCCTGAAATCACGTCTGCATTTTGTCGGAAAGTGGCATCCGCAATTAACAAACGGGAAGCTAGTGCTTAACCCATAAAACCTAGGGTTCGTGCCTTATTGCCGATGGAAATGGTACCGTTATTAAATCAGTATAGAGTACAGTCACACTTAAAGGTTATTAACTTCTGCTATAGTTAGATCGCCAATGTTGAGTTCAAGGTAAACCAAGGCAGTTTGAACAATGTACATTACTTTTTGCTTGCTTGTTTTTTGTAAGTTAAGATTTACTTTTAGATACTGTTTTTATTTAAGTAACTAAGGACTGTGTTTTCGAGTTGATGACACTGTCTAAATTATCGAGGGAAATTTCGCAAACCGATATTGCGAAAAGTTTTATACAAATCATTTTATGACGACCTAAATGCCATGATGAAAGTGTCATATATATCATAATTAATAATACCTCTATTAATATACCTAATACCTCTCATAATTTAACTGAAATATCTCCACATCTACAAAGTTTAAGAGTCTGTCACTAGTTCAATACAAGCTGAACCAACGTGGTGGACTATAACTTTAACATTCTCAGGAGACAGAGCAATAGGAGAGGAATGGGTCGTAATGGTATCATATATATATCCTGAAACTTAGACAAAATAGCAAAGGAAAGTTCAAAATTGTCTCATAACTAACATATTAAATCCTCAAAGGACAATCCACACGATACGCCCATGTCTTCTAATTTAGCTAATAAAAATCAAAGGCACAAATAGCTCAAGCGCTTGAGTAAATGAAGATTTATGGCCATAAATCGGCACCGTAAACAGCCGAATATGGGTCACCAAGATAAGCCCATTACACGTTATCTAGTGGAATGGCGCCTGGCGTTTGCGCGCAGAATTTCAAATGTGAATGCATAGCGTATTCGCACCGAACATTGAATCTAGAATTTGGTATTAAAGTTCTAAAGATTATTTTTTGTATTAACTACAAGCAAACATCAATAAGCCCTAACGTAAAGATAAAGAAGAAATGAGTATTAAACAATAATTGGCCTCAATATGAACATAAAGTTTGTTCCGAAATTGGACAAAGATAGTCGGGGGAACATTCGATACCAACTTACAAAAGCTATAAAAAAGATATTTCATCGAAGTTGTTTAATATTTCAGCTAAGAGCTAATACAACGCTTTTACGAAGTAATACTCCTCTATCCCACCATAGAAATTTAATGTGTTTACACTATAAAGAACGATGAAACTATATGAAGTAACTATTTTAAACGTAAACAAAATATGCAGGAGTAAGAAATATAATCCAAAAAAAGGAAATGTTTTGTACATACATAGTTTCACACATATGTATATGTTAAACACATATGAAACAAAACGAAGAAAACAATGGAGAAAACAAATATTAATCTGTCATAGCAGTCTGCATTGAGTTGGGAAGAGAATGCCCACGCTTAGTTCGGCTGACAGAATTTAACAGTACTTATTTCCTGAAATTCTGCGTCCACACAACGATAAGGCAAGTATGGAAATAATCATATTTATTCAAATGATAATGACGTCTTAATCTTTTTTGGCGTGGTCCGGAATGTACGCAAGTTTCGATATTACAGAATTTCCTGAATTTAAGGCGTGTTAAAAATTCTTAAAAGTAACGTGTAATTTTTTTTTTTCTTTAAGATCGGACATTGCTATGGTGACCCTCCTGATGTTGCTCGGATCCCTAGACAACAGTGATCATTTACATGAAACAGGTCGATTCATTGAGGCATGTATATACTCGATTCGGCACATAAATTCGGCTCAAGCCGATCGGCATAGCCGGCACGCTATTTGTTCAGCATACCTTCACCAAAATGGCTTATTTAGGTTGGCTCGACATAATTTAGTTCCGTTCAAGTTGATATACATGCGGTCGTTCGGTTAAGTCTTTTCCTGAAAATATTTCCACATAATATTAAATTTTACCTCCCGGTCGTGCCGCTTAATGCCGACCCGAACTTATGTGTATCAAGCCTAACGTAACGTCGTTTATGATATTGTGAGTTAAAAATGCTCAAAACTTTTAAGGAATAGCCTTTGCATGGGCTTTTTATCTGTAAGGAGAGTCCACCCTTCTTCAATCAGCAGCATTTTGGCATAAGTGTATAGCCTCAGTTATATACCCAATATCCGAACTACCAGGGACTTAAGTTGGCCGTTAGCAATTTGCACTGGTGTGTATCTGTTACGTCTCTGCATTGACTTGCCAAGCCACCCTTTTCAAATAAGCTACCTGTGGGTTTGAAGCTGTAAATGCCAAAAAAACCAATAACTTTCCAGTGGAATTAAACAGAACATACAATATCTACGTAAGACAATGCGTTTAAAATAATTCTAAACACGTAAGAGACGTAAGATACATGACGCAAGGTTATAACAATACAATAATATAAATATAGTATATACAAATATATAATACAGTAACGCAAATAAAGTATGCAAACGTCAAAAACACTTTGTAAATATGCAAAACACATTTGGTCAAGCTCATATAGAGTGACTGCGTTCGGGATTCGTTTATCATTCCGGCTGGCCGAGTCAAGTGCAAGCATGCATACAAAGACGCCGATACAGGTGAATAGGGTACGAACAGGCGTAAGTTCAACGTACCTCCTGTAGCATCGATTGCCGTCTGGCCCGCGGCCAAACACTTCAATTTAATGCTTTAACTTTATCCCCTACTTCCTCAAATAGATAACGATTAGCCCCGCGCTCGAAAGTTGCCGTCGAAAAGTGTTTTGGCAACGGGTTTTTATTAATGAAATGGGCGAATGTCGTCTGTTTCACTAGTTGCTTGGTTGCATTTTTAAGCCTATTTTGACTTTCGAGTACATTTTAGCAGTTTTCTTCTATTCATGTATTGACTTTTAGTATAAGGCAACATGTGATGCCATCCATGAAGGTTTCTAGGTTTAATTTTCAATTGAAGTAGACATTTATAGTATCCTATTTACAAAATTTGTTTCCACCTGTTGTCAATTCAAGTTTTTCCATACATAAATTAATAAATAAGCTTAAAAATATTAGTATTAAATCGTCCTCCATGTATTCAACTGTACATTTCAGTATCAGTCACACCTAACAGTACAATGAATTATGACAATTCACAGTTATACGAGTAGATAGTCATAATGAGGCTATTTTGAAAACCATTTCTCAAACAATAAAATTCAATGCTCATTGTATTAGTGTTGGCATAAAGATGGGAACCAGGTGGCAACTTATCGAGGGTGCTTTATAGAAAAAAAACTGTATAATTTAGTTTGTACAAAGCCTTAAAATTTTGAGTAAAATTGAAATACAATCTCCAATGTAAAACAAGAAATAACCATCCAAATAACGTAATAAATCTAACCATAATATAGGGAAGACTAACATCCACATTCATGCTCCACATTCACAAACAATACTATGAAGTCTCACAGTGAAATAGACATAAAGGATGAACTGTGTGTCTGTCTCCTTCACTCTAATTTCTTGAGAAATGATAAAGACAATGCAAATACAAACAATTAATTCTTTCCTTCTATTTCAATGTGAGAACTCATAGCTTTGCTTGTGAATATGAAGGTAAGATGCACCCATATGTTAACCTAATGTCTATACTTGACAAGGTCCTTTTATGGAGTGTATGAGATTCTTAACACTAATAGGCAAGGTGAGCAAGTGGCTAATTACAGCTATCAAGTAACTATGTATAATTAAAAGCCACAGAAAAATGCAATTCTTTAATTTAACAGCCGGCAAACTATCTATTGGTAAATAACTGCCATCTCTCACTGAGATCAGACCTTGACCGACTTCACAGTACTTCCAGACTAAAAGAAAGTGTTGATTGCATATGTCTCCTGCAAATATCTGTAAAATATTTTGGAGTTAACTTTAAGACAGCGGGTGATAGCTACCCATATTGTTAAGAAGAGTACCACTGTGCGCAAGTGTTGTCAAGATTGGAGGGGTTGGTATAGGCCAAGAAATCTGGGAATTTGAAAACTAGATATGCTGCATATCCAGTGATTTGTTTTGATACACCCAAATTGTTTCAAATTATACCATAGTAAACCTTATAAGTATGCCTTAGAGATGCTCCATTTCTCTAATATATTCTTGTATAAGCTGCAAGGGTGACAAAAAGACGACCAAGCTTACAAAAAATTAATTGTTTAAAAATATTTATGCCTGCATGGATATACTCCTGTGTTAGAAATGCAGTAAGTCGCAAACCCTTAACAGGCAACCCATAAGAACCTCCAATGATAGAGACCTGACATCATTGACCCATTACAGTACTTAGCAGGTTTCAGCTGTACACATATATTGTTAATAGTCAACAAAACAAATACAGAATATTTGATCTATGCGACAACTTATCCAGTAGGAGGAAAGAATATAAAAATTACAATAACATAAAAAGTTGTTCCACTCCCTATTGAACTTCAAGGAACTGATTTTTATTTATTTATTTAAATATTAGCATACCAAGTGACAGACTTAATGGTGAACTACAATAATACTCATTTTAAAGGAGTATTTTGAGTACAGTTTCGCGATATCCTTCGGAAGAGAGTTCTAAACCCTTACAGCTTGAAACTTGTTACAGCTTTTCTAAGTTAATGTTCATATCTTCCAGAACTTCCATTTCCACTTACCATCAGGTATGAATGCTGTTCAAATTAGCTGATCAGAGGAAAAAAATAAATAGCAGTAGAATCAAGAATGTTACTTTGAGTCAAGATATCTAATGGACTGCTTACTAAAATCAGTTACAATGCCAGGTAAAAGTATTGGTAAATTGTCTATAAAATACAATAAATTTACCCAAAATACAGTGAACTATTAAACATTAGTGAAAATTCAATCGAAATTCAACCGTAATTCACATAAGCAAAGGTTTACATCAAATTAACACAATTTAATATTTTATTTCCTTTTATAAATATATTTGTAAGACAACCTTTGCTTATTACTCAATCACTTTGCCAGTTTAATTATACAATATTGAAAATGTGCTTCAATTAACTAGAACAATATAAAACTTATTCCTTCCATAGATGTTTTATTATGTAAAGAATGAATTTAATTTACTGTCACTATGGTCATAGAGGAAAAAGACATAAGGAAAATAACACAATTAACAATAATTACTGGTCATGAATTCACTGGCGTATATTCTGTACATGACACAATGATTTTTTTAATAGATTTTAAGGCTAGGACATCAGTGTAAAATGGTATTTTAGAGACATGATTTACTGTAAGTGTAGTTTATTTACTTTGTTTTAAGATTTAACCGACCTTGTGTCGGTTTCTACAATTAGCAGTTGTCTGTCACTACAGACAGGTTTCTTTAAGTGAGGAAATACTTAATTGATAATATTCCACCAGCGATAAACACGATCGAGATAAATCTAAACATAGGTATAGGTAAACATGGATATCTTTATCGCTAACAATGACTGTATAATAACATTTGATGATTAACTTAGAATTTAAATAGTACGCCAAGTAAAGGGCAATCTGAGCTATAAAACAGAATCAGGGAATAGCGGTGAACATTACAAAACATGTAAAAGACATACCTTGGAAATGGACCACTCCTTTTCGTTATTTGTCCTAATATCTTCTCCACACTCCGCTCGTCCCCTTTACGCGCAGCGTCCAATAACTCCTGTCCTCTTCCCATGTCCCATTTAATGGCTAGTACCACACACAAAAACCAACACAAACTTCAATCATTTCAATTTTTTCCACTAGACTTCACTACACACTAGTTACAACTTCATTGATCGCGCCGCCATGTTCTACATTTGGACGTAAAGTGCGCTCTAGCGGCCGGCAAAGGAATCGATCGAGATTGAACTCTTCGTAGTCATGAACGTCACGAATGAAAAAAATGTTCTGTGTAAAATCTGAAAAAGTACATCAAATTTAGATAATTTTTCTAATAGGAATCTTTTATGTCTAATAATAATTGTTAAAGTTTAAACAATATCGTTTAACGTAAAAATGTCCATTTCAGAATAACCGATGACCTGAAAGCAAAGAGAAGAGTATTTGTATCTCTTTCACACTTGTGTATAAATAGTATTCGGCTATTCATTCGATGCGATCAGTTGTTTGTTGTTCGCATGAGTGAGTGACTTCGATTTGAAATAAAAGGTATTTTAATAGCGTTATCGACAAATGAATGTTATTAGTCATACATTTTATTGTCACATCATTTAAAGGCAATTAAAACTTTTCTGTTTAGTCTTATTCTTTTGTTTGTTTAAAATTATTGCCACTGCGCGTTCGTTGAATAGATTGGGGTTACGAGTGAAAAATCGATTTTCCAAACACAAATGTCAAATTGAACAGCTGATGACTAACTGACAGCTCGAACTGAAAAAAATCCTTGTGTAATTTATTTGTGTTTTGTTTAGTGCTACGATGTGATGTGTACAAAAGAAGATAACAATATATGAAAACAAACAAATCAAAATGATATCCCGAGGGTTTTCGCCAGTGTATGCACTATTCTTGCTTTTATCGCTTAATTACATCACGACAACCTACGGTCAAAGTAAGTTAATATTACGAATGCCTATAATAGTAGCAAAATATAATCTGAATTATTAAAATATACATCATTGTTTTATCCGTGACACATTTCGATAATTAGAACAGTAAAATAAATCTTGATAGTGATTCATTTTGATGCGAAGACCACGTTAATGATTGTTTTAATCTAGATCAGATATTATAAATTATTACAGAAATTGTTTTTTATAGATGCCAGTATAACAATACCGTTAAATAAAACCCTGACATGGGCTGACAAAGAACTTTATGGGGGTTTTATTACCCTAAATGCATCATCAACATTACAAGTGAACTTAGCGGCTCCTGATAAATCTATTTCATTTGTTATATTCCAAGTGCACAGCCACTTGCATAATGTAACGTTGTACAATAATACATTGACGCCTCAGTCCACGGTTGTGGGGACGAACATCGGACTGTACTCCTCCGTCAAACCAGTGTTGGATACATTTAACGTACATAACCAAAATTTTATTGATGTCAAGATTTACATATCCGTGCATGGTTACAGCAAGACTGGTATGTTTACATTGAATTATTCTTATTTATGTCTATAAGATTCTTAGTGTATGACTAGTTAAGGAATAGGAGTTAATTGCCAAAATTGTTTGAATACTTGACGGCCCCATAGCCTAGTTGGTAATAACTCTGCCTGCGAAGCGAGACATCCTGGGTTCGATTCCCGGCCGAGGCAGATAAGTATTTGTTCTCGGGTCATGGGTGTTAGTGACGTGGTATTCGTGTAATCCATATCACCTGTGATACAGGGAATCTTACTGCAGGGATATGAGTGTGTTAGTGTTTATTTATTTACTATGCTTTGGTTGGCATGTTGGCCACTAACTATCATTCACTAAACCACATTGGAGCAGCAGCACAGTGTGTAGGACAGCCCACCTCAAAGCCCTGCATATAGTAAATAGATCATTGATGGTACCTATTTAAGAAAACAACAAGAATCTAACATGTAATTTGTATATGTTACTTAATTCAGTACGTTTCTATAAACAATTATATTCAAACTTACTATGATATGACATGCGTCAAGAAGCCATAGCTGTTTCTCAATCAGCAAGAAGTTATTAGACGTTCAAGTCCTTAGTTATGATATTTTTCTTTTATCTGACATTGATCCGGCTTTCAATTTATTTAACTTTATGATAACTTGTTTACATATTTGATATGTTAATAGTTTGTTGTCTGTACTTTGCAATACACTGAACTATATGCAACTAGTTATTATTGGAATTTCAATAATGCAGTTGCCCATTCAAAACAACATAACCCAATGATAATGGAGTAAAACTATGAACCAAAACTTGGTAAAACGGATTGTTATAGATAGCTAAACTTAGGATAACTAATGAAAAGTTTTGTATTGCTAGAATTATATATACTTTTATATGCATTTAATATATTATTGTGCATAAATAGATTCATAGTAGGTCTCAGTATTGAAAAAATTCTTAAAACCCAAAATCTTTCAGATCCTATACCTGGTGGATGTAATATGGAGTTCCCAACAGCCATTGCTCCTTACATACGGACAACCATTAACAAAGATTTTATATTAGTTGATTTGGCACCTGCTAAAGATCCAAGTGATAAAACTTGTCAGCTCTTCAATGATGTTAATGTGGTCTTTTACAAAATGTATTTGCCGGAGAGGCGCTCGATAGATGAGGAATCATACTTTAACGGAGTTCAAAATATGTTGACGCTGGATAAAATTGTGAATAATGGAGGCTTTGTAAGTGTAATATTGTACTTAAATTTGTATCTAAAGTCGTAATTTTAATATTATATTGGTCTGATAAAATTTACAGCCAATTTTGTTATTACTAGATGGATTGGATAGATTATTCATAAATTAGTTCTTTTGTCTAAGAGCATGTAATAAAAGGGCTTCTGCATTAATTTTAGATGCTTTTGTTGTTACTGATGTTTGTTGCCAGAAACATCCACATACCATCCGATTGCTTGTCTGCTAAGTTATTGGAAGTTTAAATGAAAAAAAAAATCTGAAGATTTTTTTTGTAACTAATCAAGGTATAAAGTATCTTCAGGTTCTTATAGAGATAGTTGTATTGCACATATTTTATTGCGAAAATGTGGTGTTGGATGGGAAGATTATTTACATTTAGGTTTCAAAGATTAAATCAGAGAGACAGTTTCCTTCGAGGACACCACTTTCTTATTGCGTTTCCTCTTGCATTACATGTAAGATGACGATAACCATTTACTATTAGTATGTCGGCTGGTTGTCAACTAGCTGCCTATCTTATTTATTAATGTATTTATTATCCAAGTCATAGACATATTTAATAATAAATGTGCAAGTAATAAAAGCAGTGATAGCCTAGTAGTTCGATTTATAGTTACTGAACGTGGGGGCGTGAGTTCGAATCCTGCACGTATCTCTAATTTTCAAAAAGTTATGTGCGTATTACAAGTTAGTTATCGCTTGCTTCGGTATAGGAAAAACATCGTAAGGAAATTTGCACACCCGAGGGTTTTCCGTAATGTTCTCGTAGGTGTGTGAAGAACTATACTTGGCTTGCGTTGCGGACTGCCTTTGCCCCTCACATTGTGTGAGGAGAACCAAGTCCCGCAATGGGACAGTTAGGGGTTGTGATGATGATGATGATAACGAAATAATAAATTAAAATAATATGATTAAATTAACATAAATTGACAACCCTATTAGATCCCAGAAAATAGTGAACGTATGCGTCGGAGGCTCGCAACATATCGTGGCATGGGCGTAGTGTACGTAGCTATAGCGTACAGCAACACAGACAAGTCTGCTTACTCTGTGTATGTCCCCAACGCTGTGTACAGCTGCAACCCCTTGGAGGAGGGTGACTGCGATAGATTGGGTGAGTATTCGCCAATTCTCTTGGCTGGATTACAGGAACTCGTACTAACCGTGCGGAGAATTAAATAAAAAATACGTATTAATAATCTTCGGCTAGACCTTTTTAAAGTACAGCATAACATTAACGTATTAATTATTAAAAATTAGTAAAGAATCGTGCTAGAAAATACACTTTCTTTTAATGTTTTCTTAATGAGTCGCGACCATTAGAAGATTGCCAACAATGTTTTACTAGGTTTACAATTCATTTATTATTTGTATATACTTATCTTTGATAAACGAAGGAAACTCGAAGTTACGCAGTTTCGTAAATAAAAATTATTTTATTCTTTTGGTGTTTATTGGAAAGAAAATATATACTTTTATGCTTCTTAACTTGTTTTTTTATCATCATAAGTTAATAATACAATCTTTTCATGTAATCCATGAGTTACTAAAAAAATAAAGTAAACGCAGTTGTTTATTACTCGAGAATCATAAACAAAATCTTAGAAGCGGGTAGCATCTGCAAAACGATTTAGACGGTATTTCTTAAATTGCCATAGACATTCTTTTTCATTTATATTCTAAAAGAAAAAAAATACAATAAATGTTGACCAATCTTATTACTACACATCAACGATTACTGCAATTGAATCGATTAAGTGATTTCGAAATTAGGTACCAATGCACAAAAAGACAACCAGACAAAATTTCTAAAAGCCTTTAATTTAGGGTATATTACTTTAAAAAATACCCTCACAAAAGGTTTTTCTTAAATATCTTCCATGTGCAGATATCAGATACTTTTTATTATATGATTTACAATAGAGATGTTTCCCCAGACGACGTCCTTACCATCATCATGTGTATATGTCTGTACATCACTGGGTTCGTGATGTGTTTCTTTGGCCACTACTTCTTCAAGGCGGAAATGTTCTTGATGGGAACTTTGAGCGGTGTGATCGTCACTTACATTGTCATCTCTTTGATCGCTGCTGTTGATACCTCCGGTAAGTGTAAAGTTTAAGTTCACAGATTACTAAATATATCAGCAATGTTTATTAAGAATACGCGGGAAAAATAAAAAAAAATCGACTTGATGGTTTCTCTTCGATTACGAATCGATAAGCTCAAGATGTATTCACGATATTATTCGTGAAAAATACTATTACCGTTCGATTTGCTTTAAATAAGAGTAAATCCGAGATAGAGGTAATTCTATGATAATAATTATAGAGTTTGTCTAAAATACACGGGAAAAAAACAATAATCGACTTGATGGTTTGTATTCGAATAGAAATCGAATGAGTGTAAAATTTATTTACGATTTTATTTGTGGAAAAAGTTTTTTCGATTTGCTTTAAATAAGAGTCATTTCAAGGTATTCGGTAGTTCTACAATACTAATAATGATAGTAGTATTTATTGCCAGTTTTGTTGACTTATAACTTAATGTTTGACCACAATCTAACATAACGGTAAGTGGAGATGCGGTCTGAGAAGTTAAGTACACCAACTCAGTAAGAGTCTATTCACTGTTTTCTTAAAGACTAGACGTTTTTCAAAGTTGACTTGACTAAGACATCCTTCACAGCTCTATTGGGAGCGTCGTTGCTGTCGGGGATTGGTTTTGGTGCGATATGGCTTCTGTTCTGGTGGTTCTACGGAATGCCGCTGTTCTCAGTCTACCTTCCAACCCTCAACGTTGGCTTTCTGTTCGCCGCCATCATCTACTACGCTTTACCAGGTATGTTACCGTGTTAGTTGTTGGGCAGTCATAATTCTTCTACAAATAACATTAACTGTCAAAAGTATTTCCTTGGGTGTTTTTGTGCTAAAAAATCGATAAATATTTTGGAAAAGATGAGAAAAATAATAATGCTAATTATAATTTTATTTTTTTTTAACTTTTTTTGTATAAAATATGATTATATTACTAAAATCATGCATTATTTATATATTTACATATGTTATAGAAACGGTTTGATATTAATATAATAAAAAAAAATTATCGACAAAACTAAACCTCATCAATAGCTACCAAAAAAAATAAAATAAAGAAAGCCTTTGAATTATTTTGCGGTACCCTATTTATAATTATATAGATTATTGTAATCGGTTTTACTTTGTGTTAATATTAAATTTCTTATTATGAATCGATTTTCTGTTACGATTCCTTTTGCATCGATGTTTTTCAGAGTATTGAATATTTTGTAATTATATATTTATTTAACTGTGCTGGATGGTGTCTTACTTTCTAGCTCTGAATTTATTTAAAAGTAAAACAAACTATTTCAATAAAAAAAATATACTCAACATATTAATACAAAAACCAGGTTAAATAAGCGCTTAGATATAGGCTGAAATCTAAAAAAAAAATAATTTTATATAGTCTTCTCAATCAGGCTTAAAACTTAACGTTGATTTCCTCCGATATCTCGCTTACCTACTTCGACTTATAAACTAAACTAACTCCAATTATAAGCTGACGTGGCCGCGTTCAGCTCCTGTGTGTTGACCCGTGCACGAGTGTGTGGTCAACAATGCACTTTATAAAATGATTGGCGAGCGTCGTAATTATTCTAACCCCTTAATTAAAACGCATGCACTCTATACTGCAGAAATAGGTTAAACAAACTGGTAAGGAATTCCCCCAGCTATCCCCGTGGATATAAGTGGCCAGTACCTAGGTATAATGCAATATATATCTGTTGAAGTTTTTTTTGAGTACATATAATTTATAAAACAATTTCTTTATCTGTGCCACATTTCACACACACACACGCTCGCACACCCACAGATTACATTAACTTCACTTAAATTTAGCCGTAACAATGTATTTTGTTGATCAACACTGTTGTTGTCTCGGTGGATGAGCGGAGTACCTGTAACACAGCTCTTGAACCAAAT
>DWPA01001543.1:0-18181 GCA_018251375.1 Calpodes ethlius | reverse complement strand
GCTTGCGATCGAATATACGCGCGGTAATAGTCATTTTGGCGGGAAGACGTAACATTTTTAAAATATTTAGAATCAATGACAATGAATAGAGTGATGTTTTTCTGCTTTTTTTTTTCATGTTAACAATTGGGTTTTTTATTAGTGTTATTTTAATTACTTATATTATTAAGCTTATAGTTACAAAGCAAGTGGAAGATACTTCAAAATCGAGTAAGTAATATATTTATTATTATTATTTTTATTGGTGCCTACTCTACGTGCGCAAAAGACTACATTTTTAACGCAAATTTTATTATTTATTTGATGATTTTTACATTTTTTAACTTTCAACGATTTATTTATTGGTTTATTTTGTTTATTGGTCGAGTATTCGAGTGTTGTTCCTTTAATATAATTTAGAATTTACATTAGCGTGGGGTTTCAGAGATCCCTAATTATTTATTATATATAAAATATTATAATTTAGTATAACAATAAAAAAAAAACTACGAGCAAACGAGGAGATAAACCACCTTATAAACTAAGGACCCATTGCTACGTCCAGGTTGCTATTGCTTGGACGTTAGTAAACCCTTAGGAAATATTGATGTGTTCCTGAGGAAGAAAAAACTGGCTCACAAACCTCCACCTGGAACACAACTCGATTGGCAGCTGTCTGACCCACAGATTAGGTAGAGGTCTGACTCGAATAAGGGGCATCATAAAAAACCAGTCAGTCTTTTACAAAAGATAATAGGTGATAATATTAATGACTTAATAATAGGATTGATAATTTAATCTTCGTGGCCCTTCCGCGAAGCTGCTCCATCAAGCAGTGATATGTGATATGAAGCAAAACCGACATCCTATCTTAAACCAATTTAAACAGTCCTGTATGAATCTGAATACACACTCGCGTGCTGATAATTTGAATTATTTCAAACGTATACCTACTTTAGTTCCTACGTATTGTTGTTTCGCTTTAATTAAATTGATCAAATACTACTTACGCATACCTACGTCCATCGTTTGAACTTTTTGACGACATTAAAACATTTGCATTCAATACGACATAAATTAAAACTTATCGTTTAAACATGTAACTGTACATATATAGTTGGATTGGAATTACTTTACATCGTTTAAATATTTATTTATACTTTAAGTAGGTTGGTATATAGTCGACTCTAGAGGCAGACTATTCAACTGGTATGATAATAGTGATCACTGTTTCCCATCATAAAAGACATCACCGACTTGTTGTGACTGAAAAATTAATGTGGATCCGCAATGTTACTGGGATTCCAAGATTAAAAACGATTTACAGGTAACATTTACCTATAAATACTTCCTATAAATTCTACGGCCGATTTCTGGAGGAACCTAAGGTGGTAGGTAGCTAAGTTGGTTAAATAGTTTAGTAATATGCAGATATCGTAAAGAGAACAATGGGTTGTAGAGAGTAGAATCCAACGACCACCGCCAGGAGGGACTGACGCGATATCTTCGTCTTTAGTTCAGCGGGGTTCTCAGCGAATGTTAGGTTGGCTTGGACTGGTAGATTTGATGTCGGTAGACATAGAAGTACAGAGAAGATTGTAGAGAGGGCGGTACGCATCTATTACCCGTTACGGCATAACCCGTTAAATTTCTTATTTAGTTTAAAAACTGAAAGAAAAATAATTTGCACAACTGTCTCCTTAGGCCAAAAAAAATAAATATTTGCCCTGAAGTTGGATATGGCAGTAGGCTTAAGAATCTCGCGTTGTTATTTTCATTGCTGAGGGTCGTAACGCCATATATGGACCACCATCTCTTTGACGATGTTGCGCCCTCGGGTCTGGGTATAGGCTGAGTGCATGGACTCAGCTTAGTTCTTATTCCGTTTGCAGTATAATAGCTTCGATTATGTCTGAACTTTGAAAATAACCCTATATATGTAAATGTATGTTTAAAATTACGATTATTCGCCAATTATAACAAATTGCAGCTGTTTAATTAGTTACAGGATGTTTGATTAGGTACCTGCTTGCATAGAAGTATTGAATCACGAGCTGTTTGTATAATATATATATATATTTTTTTACATTAGCATAATTAGCATTTGTTTGGTAACATTTGTAAAGCTGATTAGTGTCTGCTTTTAATAAAATATTGATTTTCCCTGTAGATTGCTGAAGCTGTCGCTTGTATAGTATTTTTAGATAATAGAAGAATTGCAGAGTGTCAAGTAGGTACAAAACTTTAACTGCCAATATTTTTTTAACGGTCTTTTTTTTATTGAAAACTTATGAAGCTAGTTTACCTGGCAGATAAAACGGTATCTGCAATATTTTAATTTCAAATAGTTAACTATTAGTTTTCCAAATTGAGTTCTGTCTTTCAATTTGTTAACCTTTTACTAAAAGCTTATCACATTGACAACTTTTATATGGCGATGTTAAAAATATGTTGTATATATTGACTGGTCCTTTGTGAATCTTGGCGCCAGTGCCAATTAATTACTAGATCCAAACTATCCTTTCTTTCAAGGGTGTGCTATATACATTCACAAAATAGCGTTATAATCTATCGAGTTTTTGGTATTATAGGTCGAGTTGTTGGAGATGGCGTGTATGTACAAAAACACAGGAATTTTATATGTAAAATATCAAATTAATACGATAAAGACAAATAACATAATCTTTACTGTATAAAAGATTTAATAAAACTCCTGAGCACAAACGAAAAACATGGACAATCAACAAGATTATGTCATGATGTATATTCCAGCCAAATTAAAGAGTGTCTAACAGCAAAGCGTTGCCTAGCAACCAATGTTAGAAAGGAATGGAGAACCTTTTTATTGCTGTCCTTTTCTCACACGTGCCAAACCGCGGGTAACTTCTATTATTCCTATATACTCGTGTCTCTTACAATCGTACAGGACTGCTCCGGTGGAGAACTACCAAATTCATGCGGACGATTGCTGTCAGAATGTCTTATTGTTGTATTGTTAAACAGATATTATAGAACGTTATCTCAGCAGGATACCAGCATAAGAATCGTCTATATTTCCATGCTACTCGATTCCGCGAGTCCAGGGTCTGTATTCTAGACACTCCAGGCCTACATATTATAAACACGATTGTAACGTAAATTAGAATTTTAAAATTACAAACATTAACAATTTTCAAACATATTCCTAAACATTTTTGGAATCAGAATTGATATTAGAAGGTTTATTATTTTGTTAATTTAATTAAAAAAACAAATCCTAAAATATTAAATCATATGTTGACATTTTCTCAAATCTCCTGGACTCCTTACGTATTCACAGAGAAGACGATCGCAGCGTTTAAAAGTTAGGTAACCCATTACAATATTGTATGTACCATTCCAGAATGAACTCTATTGTTATAGCAATAAAAGTGTCAATGTTAACAACACGAGATATTTATCTGATCTCCGTTCTTGTAGTCCTGATGACTGTAGATATGTTTCAGAATTCGAACTCAATCCTTTTGAAAGTTGTTGACAATAACGTACCATTTAGTACGCGATACCTTGAAATGATATTATAATATACACGGGTACGATTGATATTGGCATATGTATATCAGTATTCAGTACGTACATTACTGAATACTGCTACGTAACGTAGTGTGAATACACTATCTAATTTAACCAATCATGATGATTGGAAAAGGTAACTGATGGTATTATTACTTCTAGGTTCATAAACGATACTATGAGGCCTCACAGTGAAATAGAAAGAAAGAATCCATTGTTTGTATTCCCATCTTTGGCATTGTTCAAGAAACTAGTGTGAAAAAGAGGGGAATACAAAAATATTGGGCCTCTTTCTATTTCATTGTGAGTCCTCATAGTGTTGTTTGTGAATACGGTAGTTAAATTACTTACTTTAAGAAAAAGGTTAAGTTATGTTATGTTAAATTTACGATGCGCCAGTAATTGAACTCGACTTAACCATTTGCAAGACTGACGTTTAAAACCTCGAGGATACCATGCTTTTCGTTCAAAATACTAAGTAGGTACTTTGATTATGTAAAGTGTCTTGATAGATAACTAGTTTCTCGTATTTAGTTATAGATCTGAAAGACATGTTATACAATCTTTTTGCGAGTATTGTAAAAGAATATATATAAATATGGACTAGGAAAGAATTATAGCCATATAAAATTAAAGTAAAAACAAAAAGTATACAAGTTAAATAAACAGTATTTAAGGTAATGTGGTAAATTGTGGCTTTAGGTAATGGTTGACCTTTGGAATTAGTATAATAACTCATTCTATGATAAGAATCATGTCGGCTTAACCCGTCCGAAGCTAGGAACCCTGGTGGAGGTCAGCTATTCATCATAATTAATCCAGATCCGAAATTGTTAATGAAACATATGACTATAAACTCTAACACAATCATACCCCCCCAGTAGGATTCCCTATGTCGCGGGTGGCATGGACAACACAAATACCACGTCACTAACCCATCCATCCATAACCATCCATCGTTTATTGACACAAATATATATACATTAAAAAAATAGGTCATATGCATCACTCTACACACCGGCTTCGTAATAATAACTATTGCAAGCACCAATAAGGTTTCTTTGACATTATCTTTTACAATAGACGGTAAACTTGGTTTTATTCTAAGGTTAAATTATATACCTTGCTAGATTTTTTTGGTGTCGACGACTGAATATGTGATGTGCCTGCGGTCTGTATATCTCTAATACCAGAGTTATCCGTTGGGAATGTTTTCGAACAAGCATAGGAGAAACTCTACGTCAAAATGAAAATAACATTTCACAGATGTAGCCACAGAAATCCTTCAGCATAGATATTTAACACGTTTATTAAGGTTCATTTGATTGTAGAAAAATATTGACTAAACTCATGAATTTAATATTTTTGGAAGTCACGGCATTTTTTTTTTATAATAGAAAAACGTAGTTAGAAGTCGTTATAGGAGGGGTTCATAATCCTGTTCGAGGCCAAGCGTAACTTTTTTTTAATATATTAACTTATATTTATCATGAATATCTTGCTGCGTGAATACAAGTATGCCATTTTTTAAATTCTCATGTCAAAATCATTGATTGCCCGGTAAGCTTATTATTATTATCGTAATCTATTATCATTTATAAGTTCACAGCTGGACTTAGGCTTAATTGGCGACTATCCCCCCGGTCCTTAGCCGTCCTAATTCTGCTATAGTTCTTCTATTCCACATGGTCGGGGAAGACCTTTGCTCCTTTAATCAAACCGTGGTTGCCAGTAAAAACAAAATTATCGTGTCGTGTGATATTGTAAAAAATTCGTGATCGCTTCCGTGCTTCCATGTTGGATGAAACGTGAAGTTGTTGTTCTGGTTGTTAGATAGTAGTCGTTAAGCTAGAGCTTTCGCACGGATAAAATTATCGTCCGATATTTGGGTTTGGTCACAAACTCCTCCACTCCAATAATCCGCCTTGGAACAGGTAAGCTATGCTCAAGGCTTCCTCAGTTATAAGGAGAGACCCGTGCACAGTAGTGGACTAAGTGTGTAGTCAAATTTTGTAACAGGTCTATGGACTGCAGAAATCTCTGAACACTGGACTGCATTTTTCTCTGTTAAATCCAATAAAAATCAGTTTTATTTCAATATAAAATTTGCTCTCCTTCCTTCGCACGTCACCAAACAGGTTATCATATACCTGACTTCATTAACTTTTGTGTTTTAATTTTTATCGTGGTCAAAATTTATCGAGCAGATTTTGTACGGTGAAAAGTAAAATATGTTTCAATGCAATAATAAAAGGAACCTTCAACGTTAGTGCGTCACAACTCACAGGTTTGAACCTAGTCTTTTTTATTTTTTTTAAACGCGAAAGATAACAAAAGGTAAAAATTATATAAATCCAAATTGTATGGATAATTTGCAATAAAAGACTAAGTTTCTGTAAGCAAAATTGATGTGTAGGAATGACTGCTTCAGTAGGTATTTATACTTGCTGCTTTCAGATACTAATATCATACCATCTTTTAAAAGATTTAATTTAACTTGCAATGTTTGTTAGTTTGTTAGAATTTTTTGGGACAAATCTTGCACGCTGAATTAGAGCTACTTCCGCAAGCGGAATTACAACTATTTCCTTTCATCCGACGAAGTTGAAATTTGATATATTGCTTTAGTTCCGATGAATTAGCATCTTTATGGCAAATAACATGACCTGATGCTGCACTCAGGGTCGGCTCTAGATGAGGGATTTCCTCACTGAACAGAACGCTTACTTAATTATTGCAGTATAAAATCGCGTTTTTAATTTTTTCAACTATTAATTTATTAATGCCATTATCTCACACATGGCATTGATGTAACTGATTACAACATCTCACGGGTATCAGTAAACACCCAAGTCATGTTTTGCCGGCCAAAAAAGAATAGAAGAAAGAACTGGCGTTCAAGGCCCAATCCGGGACACGACGATTCCTTTTACGGTTGACTCAAGCAAAGTGTAGCAAGCAAGGCTTAGCTAGCCAGACAAGCTCCACTGGAAGATAATAATCCTAGTAATATATTATGAGAGACTTCAATATAATATTGATTATGTAATCCTTACATCGTCATCAAACAGGGTCGATTCTACTTAGAGTGTACAGTTCTACTGTCGTCTCTTACAACATGCTGAGATGCATCCTGAGATGGGGTTAATAATTATATTATTAATATTATTTCTGAATTGGGCAAGGTACATATATCCCAAAGGCCACTGCGCCTATATCTGATCTATTGTACCCATTTGAAAGTTACTGTTATAGTCTGGTCTGGTCAAGTTCTACATTTTTAATAAACTGTAGGATGTTTCTGGGTTCTAGATCTTTGATTTGATTGAACAGGATCGTTTTTCCATCTAATGTGTGACTTCTGTAGTGAGGTCGCAGACGATGTGAATTGGAGTTTCTTCTGCGTCGCTGCAGAATCTGCATGTAATGGTGTTTCTCAAGCCTATGTGTGTAGGTGTTTACGAAGCCTGGAAAGTCCAGTGAGTAGCCTGATTAATATGTGGAGATTTGGTTAGTTTATGCTGAGTACCTTTGCCGGTTTCCAGCTATAATGGCTTTGACTTGTCTGTTTTCTGGAGCCTCCTGCTATAATTCGGCAGCTTTTTCAGGGACAGAGATTTGAGTGCGGTTTCCGATACCGCTTTCGATACGCCCACCATGGGTTCAGGCCCCATAGTGGGTTCCTCTGCTCCCCGTCCTGGCCAGTTCATCTACTTTCTCATTTTCATGAATACCTTTGTGTTCAGGAACTCATCCCAGGGTGACCTTGTTGTCGTAGCCAGGCTTATTTATAGCTTGAATATCTTCTAGCCCGACCTTTGATTTGACTACTTCAGATTTGACTGATATGTTTGTTAGCGCATTTTCTGTCCAGATTTAAAGGTAAGCATTCTATAATGCCGTGCATTTCGGCTTGCAGGACAGTTAAGTTAAGTTAAGTGCCCAGATTTTGGTGTATCATGAGTTTGGGTTTTCTTCCAAACATTCCTGCTTCTGCCTTGCCTTCCTTGCGAGAACTGTTTCACATGATGCCGCATCCTCCTAGGCACTTTGGTACCATTCTTTTGGTTGCGATATTTTTATGTTGAACAGTTTGTTGAAAATGTGTTGCTTTTGAATGGCAGTTCTTGGCATTGCCATTATGGGGCATATTATGAGATCTTCACATAGTCTTCTCATAGCACGAGATTTCCTTTAGACGTTAATTATTAATGTTATTTATTTGCATTTAATTATTTTTCGAAACGTTACGAAGATAAGGAGCTGATTACAAACTAATTATAAACTTAATTTATTTACGTAATACGTAAATAAATTTGTTATAAACAAGCGATAGTCGTGTTAAGTAAAGCAGGATGCGTATTTGTTGCAATTAAATTGTACATGTGTTTTATTAAATTCTCAATACGCCGAGGTTGGACATACATTTTATTTTTGCCTTCTTTTTACATTTGTTTTTTTTTGGATTGCAGATTAAATGAGCAAGTTATATTTTATAAGCAATTACTCTTGTTATAAAAATATATATTTTTTAATAAACATGTGTTGAAACTTAACGTTTTAGTTAAAAATAACTTTGATTATTTTGGAGGCTAAAAGTTCTTAGGGTTCCGTAATCTTAACGGACCGCTTGGTTTCGTCATGTTCAACCGTCTGTCTGTGGGCAGAGACCCCTAGTACTAGAAAGTTGTTGGCGTGGGGATACTTATTATAGGGATATTTATTATACTGACAAAGTGATAGAATAAAAACTTGGTTTTTTTTTAATGGCGCCTCTCCTAAAGGTAAAGTGAGAATGATTTTTTTCATTTTTATCCACTAATTTCTAAATGTTTTAATTTCATGTTGATTCTGTAAAGATTTTTAGATTTAAGAATACGTTTTCGAAGTATTCCGTTTAAATTGATAATTTTGTTTAGAGTCCTCCAGTGTCCTCAAGCAGTCACCATTGGGATAGCTTTGACTTATTTATTTTTAACAATCTTACTAAAAAGATGGGTATCGAATAGAAGTGAAATCCGGAACCGAGTTTCACGTAGTGCAATTGTTTTTTTTTTCAAAAGAAACAAAACTACTAAATAGAAAGGTTCGGAGTTTCTCTATGTGTTATGTAAACGCTCAACCCAATATTTTACATATATATATTATATAATTATACTGGATTAAATAATTAATCATATGACCATAGACACCAGACCAATATTTGTCAAATACTAGCACCAAAAATTTGCCCAAAATCTTAGATCAGATATTTTTACTAATGCTATTTAACAGCCAACTAATTTCCAAAAAGGATTTATTTTCAGAAAATATTTTCTTCGTATTTATTCCCTATAAATCATCTGTTACCTCCGACAAAACCTGTAAACTTTTAAATATTTTCAGAACAAATTCTAGAACTTGAAATAGGTAGTACATTTTACATGAGGCGAAATCAGCACGTTTTGTACAGTACTCTGACACGACAAGATCACGGTTATATATTATGTTATGATACGCGTAATTAATAACATGAAATAAATAATACTAAATCCGAGATAATGTATGAAATTAATCGTAAGTGTTCTAGGTTAAGCATAACAAGAAAATTTCCAGTTGGAGACGATTAAGAAACAGGTCTGTTGGTATCCATAATACATATCTAAATAGTGAATCCATAAATGAAGTAGATATAAACTCTTTTGAATGCAAACGATAGCAAAATTGTTTTATGTAAATTACTAACAAAGATCTAACAATTTACCAGATGGTTAGTGGCAACCGCCATCGATGGACATCAGAGACATCACAGACATTGACAATTCCTGTCGGCAAAGGTAGAGGAAAGAAATAGCTAATATACTTATTGTATTTAGACTAGTAATCAAAGGAGCAAACTTCACTTCGCTGTTACAGTGGGGTAGCTTTTGGAGCAAACTCCATAGTGTAGCTGCGGTAGAGTAATGTATGGAGCAAACACCACGCTGCTACCGTGCAGTAATCTCCTGAGCAAACTCTACTGTACTAATTTATGGAAGAAATAGTGTGAGGTTACGGTAAAATTTTTCATCAATTTGTCTTTACGACTGCTATTAAAACCGTAACAACTAGGGCTAGATGGCTAATTAATCTGTCATTCAAAACTCTGAAGCACTCAAATAGTAACTGTTATGAGACTCTTAAAAATAGGGGCTGTGGTTCTCCGCAACCATATGGTGAGTTTGAAGCCCTTCCACTTATTACTTTTTTATAATACATTGTTAAATAAACATATTATCTTTATTTCTAGCTACTATCGTTCACCCAATTGCCGCTTGCGACATAAGCAGTTGAGCTCTGAACGTTTCTAAGCATTCATAAGTGTCCTCTATTTCACTTCCTCAGCCATATCATGTCCTCTTTCACCTTCAGATGCGTTCGTCTGGAGATTGACGTTCGACATTTGAACTTGACACCAGATATCGGTCAGATAAGTTCTAATTAGGTATGCTATGCGCTTTATCAGTCACTGACGGTCTTTTCCCATCGTTTTCGTGATTTTAATGCTGTTTATTATAATGCAATCGTAAAGAAAATCTTCAGTTTGAACAGGTAAAAATTGATTGATAGTTTGATTCGCAAATTACTTCACTTCTCCTGGTATCAAATTATCTTGGAGGCAAAGAACTATTTTATAGGGTTTTATTGGTTAATGTATAATTAATCTATTCTGTGATAAAATTATAGAAATCTTAACCTATCTTAGCACACTGATTTTGGATATTTATGTACATACAGCTCTTAGCGTCATATGTGTTTTATTTTTTAAAAGCTTTTATTTAACTTGCAATTTGTTAGTATGTTTGTTTGAGTGAAATCTTGCAAGATGAACAAGCACTATTTTGTCATATTCCACGCCGTTGAACTTTGATTATTGCTTCAGTTCCGATGACAATGCATCTTTTTGACTAATATATATTCAGGGTTGGCTCTAGATGAGGGAAGTCTTTAATGGTTAATTGCACAGTTTCTAAATATTTTGTACTACAAAAGTTTATTATGAGTTTTACTAATTATTTATTTATCTATAGTAAATTCATATTTTATATAATTATATATTATAAACTGTAACTTTTTGACTGCCAGATCATTTACTAATACAAAAATAGATACGATATAAATCAAGACTCATTATAATGTAAATAATATTAATGTTTTTATTAATATTTTGCTTCTAACATGATGTACTTGAACTACCAGTTCATCAAGTTTCTGATACGAATATTCAAAAATATTCAACGTAATCCACATGCTAAGGTTATCTCCCATAAGACTGTCACATGTCACCTGTCAACCCCCCCTTTAATTCCTATCCTACTGTCATAGTAAGACATTACAAAAATGAACCAAAGATTTTCTTAGAGTACAGTCAGCATTATAATATTTTTTATGCTGACTGTACACAGATTAGAGATGCGAGACGAGACTGTTTTAGTTTATAATTGATAGGTTTTGTTTTACGTATGCGAATGTACTATGAATGTCTAAGTAGCAAGTAGTTACTCGTTTAAACTAGACTTAAAACCAGTTTTATTGGTTGATAATCAGTTTTGCAATCATCATCATTATCATCAGAACTTGTCCCACTGCTCGGGTCTCCGCTCGTGAGGGGGCCATAGTCCATAACGCTTATCAGTGCGGATTGGTATACTTCACACACCTCTGAGAACAGTATAGAGAAGAATGCAGTCTGTTCTTATTCATATTCACGTGTCTGTCGTCGTCATCTTTGATATGTCGACTATCATGGTCATAGGTTGTGAGAGATCCAAAGCATGTTTGTAACCCATTATGAATATATGTAAAAAAACGGTCATTTAATTATTTTTCTAGAAATAGTAATTTATTTGATTATCTTACTAATTAGTGCCTTCGCCGAAAATATACGAGAAACTGGAAGATCTTGAAATAATTGCGATAAGGAAGTCACTCATTGAGATAAATTGAAATTTAAGAATTAAATGTTTTCGTAAAGTTGTTTTGCAAACAGAAGCAATTCTGACAAGTTTAAAAAAAAATCAATGTCAGTACTTTGACGTAATTCCGGAAAAAGTAGAGAGAGCGAATTTTGTGGTTCACCTTTTCACCATTTGAAATAATGACAAATAATTAAAAAATACACTTTCCCGTTTATACGAATAATAAAAATATGAATATATAACTACATCAGTATATTGCGTAGTTAATAAAAGCTTGAGGTTGTTTCAAGTTTGCTCGTCCTGCCAATGTCATGCAAAACACCTTGTGTTCCTCATATTAACAATCTACCTGATTCACTTAATTTCTTAAGAACATGACCTCGTTTCATGCTATTAAAATTGTCATAAAATTTCCGACATCGTGATTCAACTACAGAATTACATTAAAACAAGAAATCCTAAGTCTATGCGTGTGAAGTTATTGTTTCTTTTTGTTGCGAACTGTGAAAAATGTCGGTTTTTGTCCACTCAGAAATCATAGCGATTTATTTACATAATTTCCGGGCATCATCCTAACTCGTTCATCATAATAGCAGTACTACAGTTTCTCATTCTGATCTCAAAATGTTTTCCCAATTTCTTAATTTAAAATAATGACAAAATGACACAAAGTAGAATGAATAACATGTTTAACATGAATGAATTACATTTTATTGTATAAGTTAATTGAAGAGCCGAGCGGTTCGACTATCTCGTAGTAAATGGTCACTATCGCCCTTGGACATTGGTAACATTACAAGTAATTTACGTATTTCCGTCTAAGAACGCGGAATTCTTTTACTCTTTTCCAACAATAAGCGAAAAATTATAATAACATTTTATGGATAATTTAAAAGATTGTTAACTAAAGAGGCGGTTATATATTTTTGCTATAAGTACTAAGACTAAAAATAAAAAAGAAGCAGAAGAAAAAATACTGGCTCTTAAGTCCCTAACCGGATCTCAGTAGACCTTTTGGCGATTTATTGAAACAAGAGGATAGTAATTAGTCAGGCATGCCTCACGGAAAGATAAAATAATACCATTATGAAATATTAATGACTTAAAAAATAATATTGACAACATAATCTACTCATGCAACTTTAGAACTTAGTTTTGTTTGTATTCTATCGTCTTTTACAACATTCAGTAGAGTATTGTGAGACTGAAGGTAATATTTTCAGCTGCTTATAAGATAAAATAAGATATTTTGTAATAGACACAAAAAGAACTAGATATTAATAACATTTTTCTTAATAACTTTTTTTTGTTCTTAATATCCTATAAAATTAGAACTCTTACCACGAACCTGGAATCCAAATTGAAATTTAAAATCAATCATTCACGTACTTTTAAATATATGCATATCTAAACGTATTTTTTTTCTTTCTATCTTCTTGCTCTAGATCTTTAGTGCCCACAATGGGGCGTTATCGCCACTTGAGACATTCTACTATAATAGGCCTATTTAAGAGTCATGTCCTGCCTGTCCCACTAATGGATTGTAGCTATGTATATCCAATTCATAATACTTATACATGAGGAGAGAAAATCGGGTCATGGAGAATGACCTATATTTATAATTCAATTGTGTTTCGGCAAAGTTGTTTAACCTTTATTGGTGCCTGTAATATTATACTAATATGATTGAAAAATATCGGTTATTTTACTTTAATTACTTTAATTTCCACCAAATAAAGTAAGAACTTTGTCTATAGACACACAAGACAAAAAAAATTGCAATCAAATCGCTTCATTTGTTTGGGAGTATGCCTCATAGACACACCCCAATATACAGATCAACATGTGAAAGTTAGAAAACCATTCGTTTATGCGTTTAAGGTTTAAAATGTTAGACCGTTAGAACCATGAGCGTTCCGAACAGGGGGAGGGGGGGCAGTAGGCTCCAGCTTCTCCACTGGACTCCATATGCAATTCTAGTACATGCCTACTATTATCCATAAAATACCTATTTATTATTCATTCCTGCATTCCCACCCCTCTATCCTCACCCAACGCGTATAAAAAAATATATACCCCACTGGGCCATTACAATACAGAAAGTGGTTAGAACATTGTATTCAAATGTAGATAATGATAAATACGCACTTACCTAAATACCCACATCTGTTTACATCTTTACTGCCAAAATATTACGTCTATGACCAGAAATAGTTCACCAGCGTGTAAAAAACTGATATGATAAAGACAGTAAAATTAGAATACTTTTAAAAATAATTCAGTACCAGTAATGCCATCTGTTGTCAGATATTTGAAACGATTAAAATAAGATGTGTTAAGTGTTACAGTGTAAAGCAAGATTTTAAATCGTAATAAAATTATATTTACGGACAGGACTGACTTAGCCGTTACATTTTCTAATTTTCTGATTTATATTATTATAACACTAGCTGAACCCTGCGCGCGTTGCTACGCCAACACGAGCTGCCACGGAAATGTATAAAATTAATTGGAATGACAGGGGTGCCACCTGCCGTAAATTGGTTGTACCAACTTAGAAGCTTTTGCTAAAGATCATCACATAATTAAATGTATAGTTTACGATTCTATAAAGGACATACAGACAAACATTCATTTTTATATATAAGATTTATTGCTTTTAAATGTTATTGGACACTTATATACTTAAATAGATATATATTATTTAATACATACACACATAAATATACAATACATATATCATATAGCAGTGTGCATCTTTAATAAAACCATAATCAGTTTCAAGAGTGGGTAAGATAATGATCACATAGTAGATTTTTAAATAAATCAAGCTGCATGTATATAAAACGTGGATCTATGTCAGTTTTTACCGGTCTTTCATCATTACAACCCATAATTGTCCCACTTCTGGGCTTGAGTCTCTCATGAAATGAGGGGTACAGGCCATAGTCCACAACGCCAAGTGCGGATTGGCAGACTTCACACCTTGGAGAACATTATGGTGAACTCTCGGGCATGCAGATTTCCTCACGCTGATTTCCTTCACCAAGGCAAGTGATAATTAACTAGTAATACGCACATAACTTTTTGAAAATTAGAGATGCGTGCAGGATTCGAACTCACGCCGCCACGTTTGGGGAACCAATCTTCGAACCACTAGGCTATCAATGGTGGGGGTTACAATAAAGATATAAAATTCGAATGTGGGTCATCTGTGGGAGACATATTCAAACCATTATGTTATAACCCGCACGCAAGTGTAGTTACAGATTAAGTAATAAATAAAAAATAAAAAACGACAAAGTAAAGTGATCGACGGTTCACAGGGTACCGTTGCCACATCCCGTTATGTTGGTGTTGCCAACTTGTTGAGACATTGTTATTAGGGATGGCACTTGACGTGAATTTATTAAATTTAATATCTGTTTTTTTTATTATATATGTGTTTGTTCATTGGTAATATATCTATACACGCGTAATAGTTACCATGCTATACAGTGTCATTCAAAGGACCTAGGTTACACGGCTCAGAAAAATTAATGATGAATTTAAATTTTTGGTCTCGGTCTGTTTGTGTGTTCTGGTCTGTGTGTTGTCCATGGCATTCACGACACGGAATTCCAGTGTGAGACAATAAGTGCATTGTGTTATTTTTTTATTTACTGTTCGTATTTTTTTAATGTATATAGATAGATTTAAGTATGCATATGTGTAAATATGTATGTATGTGCGCGATTTTCTCAAGCAAATGTATATTTCAACGAGTAGTTTTGTAACAATCTTGCTTTTTGTAATGTGTCTGTTTATATCATTAAGATTTATTGTATAATTTCTACTTTATCATTCACATTTACTATTAGTGTTAAAGTTTACATGAAGAAGGTGCGCAGGAAGCTAATTTTAATAGAAGTAATAAAAAGTTACAAACACTCCCATTCATTTGACTCACTTACTTATTTATACACCTATACTCTTTTGTTTTGTTTAAAGATCAACTGAAAATAATTGAAAGTATTTAATACGATCGAATTTCGTGCCAAGAGCCGGTCTTTAGTTAAGACATTAAAGTGTTGAAATTAAATAAATATAGTTTTAAGCTAGTTCTAAAGTGCCAACCCTATTCACTTCTGTATTCAATACACATATTAGATACATTTATTTTAACTACACTGAGAAATAAGTTGTATGAGTCTTGTTAAACATAGTTTCGAAATGTAAGAAAAAGTACCTACATGCGTTTCAAATCAGCCTTCGAAGGCCCACTCTTGGACATAGACCTTCCTCAATTTGCGCCATGAAAACAAGTCCTGAATCCTTTAATCCTATAAGATATTTTAAAGTACATGTTCTGGTGTACAATCGTTATATTTGGAAGATCAAAGGCAAAAATAGTTGAAGAATTCGGGAATAAATTGAGTACTAGCCATACTTGGAATACTATCCAATTTAATTTAACTTGTGAAACTTCGAATATCTATGCTGGAAGAGGAAGGCAAATGAAAATATTTTTTTTTATTATTTTCAAGTGGAATTTGCAATACAATGAGTATTGTTACAAACTTTAATCGTGAAATAAAGTGAACTTAACCTTTAATTCATAATTATTACGCGAGGTGGCGCAATTCTCTCCATTCGCTAGTTTTGTATGGAAATACAAAAAATAGTGTTCCACATCGAGTTCGATATTGACAATCAAAGGTGAAGTGCATTTAATGTTTTCGTCATATTTCCGATAATTTCTCTCGCCATTATCACGGTAACCTTGACATAAAAGTTGTGTTCCAGGGTTGCCAGGTGCTCGGATTGAACTGTCCAGTTTTGGGTAAATATCGCATTAAATTGGTTTGGTATTTTTAAATACAATTATAAAGTTAATACGATTCTTTAAAGAAAGTAGCTTTGCGCACGTAACGTTTAGGAGAAATATTTAAAAAATTATCATTCTGTTTATGTAATTATGTGTATCACGTTTCTGTTTTATTTGAATGCTCATAATTTTGTTTTTTATTTGAAGTATTGTCTAGTTTTGGCGCGAAAACTTTGGCGACAAGAGAAAAATACATGGAGAATTATATTTTCTTTTTAATGGGAATTTTAATTAGTTACACGTGTGCGATAAAAGTTATGTCAAATATATATTTTTTATTAATTTTTTGTCGTTATTTATTTTTCATTTCCCTTGGGGCTTAGATATAAACGTTATGTATAAAAATACTTTTCAATTAAAACAATATACATTTATAGAAATTTCAAGACAATCGACTAATTTTCGAGTATTGTGGTGACAAACATACGGAAATTGAAGTTTTATATATATTTATCTAAGCTATAAAAATAGAATGCAACATTACAATAGGACATGCAAAATGACGTAATTACTAAGCAACAGATAACTAATTAGAAATAACACTTATGTACAGTGTTCATTAAATTGTGAGCTACACGTAGTTTATTATCTTTATCTTTAATTATCTTATTTATCTTTAATTATGTTAAGTATATACGACGGCTACATCCGCGATCTAACGCGATAAGTAACGTTATAAAAATGACGTTACATATGTGGCTAGAAGTTTAGCGCGTTAAATATCACACTAGTTATTGAGAATTAAAATTATGTATAGAACTTTAATGTAGCTAAACTTTTAAGGCGTTAGTTAAGAAATATTTAGACGTAGCTTTTGACACTAATGTTAATGTAGACGTGATATTTATTTCTTTGACATAGTTATGGGATAATTTTTTTTTATATTGTTTTCAATAACACTTCCATGAAATTTTTGTGATTTGAAATTTGATGAAATGTCAATACGAAACGTGAGAGACAAAAATATAAATACAGGACTAGATATTGCCCGCGGTTTAACCCACATGTGAAAATAGAACAGCAATAAAAAAGTTGTCGATTCATTTCTATCAATGGTTGCTAGGCAACGCTTTGTTGTTAAACACTTTCTATAATTTAGCTGAATTATACATCGAAATACATCTTTCCACAGAAATTAGATATTTTAACGCCATGAAAAGTAACCTATATCACTCTTCATCCTCCCAACTATCTCTACACCAAAAATCTTACCATAAGCAGACTCCGTTATGCCGTGAAAGAAGGACAAACAAACATTCTTTCGTATTTATAACATTGTGTATATTAAGGTTATATTATTTGACAAATTAAAAAGAAAAACTATCACAGCTCGGATGCGTTTACCAGTTAACGAGTGAAAAGTTGACTATAGAAAACTACAGAACCTTAAACAAGAACTAAAGACACGCATTTAGCCGTTATATGATTAAATCAAACCAACACTTAATTTGTCCCCCCCTTCCAAAATCTTTAGCTCTCAAAAGGGGATTTCGCTCACTTTGAGGAACACTGTTTTAAAGTGACTCGTGATCCAGTCCTTGTCCTTCAAATCTCCCTTGACATATCATATTTAACATAATTATCGCTCTTTGCTTCAATAACGTGACAAGTTTGAAACTTCAGTTTTTTTTTAATTGGCCATTATTGTGTATAATTTAATGTATTATCAAAACTTTCTTATGATATTAGATAGCTAAGTTTGTACGTAATCTACAATACAGGTAAAAGAATTACGCAATTAAGTAAAATATTTTTTTGTAAGTTAAAAATAGAAATATACCGCTTTTCGTGTTTATCTGCTTGGCCTAAAGGTTAGCTGGTAGACAATGCATTAAGCATTAAGCTC
>DWPA01001542.1:0-18183 GCA_018251375.1 Calpodes ethlius | reverse complement strand
GTTGGTCACTTTTAGAAACACGTCGTTCAAAATATTGAAACTCACCCTCTAACTTGACACCGCCTAATTCTGGTCCTCAGTCCATAACCACATTCCGCGCTGCACTCACTCCATTCGCTCCACTCCCCCCACTCTGCTTTACCTCCATCCTCTTCCTTTACCTTAGTCCCCACTTGATGTCCCGGCATCGGCTCGCAAACCCGGTCTACGCACCACTGGAAAGACAGTATCTCATATTATAAACAATATTCTGTAGGGGTACCATAGATAACGCACTGCGCTTTTGTTAATCTGCGGTATAGCTCAGAAACTAGTTCTAAGAATCTGTTATTTGGCACGTATTCAAAATTGTCGCTGAAAAAGTAGTAAACTAAATATAAAAAAGAAATTAAGAACCTTTTATGTAAATTGGGATGAATTATTGTTGGTATAACGCGACTCCCATCATAAGTATACTTAAGATGAGAGTGAATGGTAAAATATATAGAGCCTGGTGACCTCCAAAATCTGCTGCCAAAGTTTCGTCGTTTGCACAAGATAGATGGAGCCTTTAAAACTTCTAGTCATTAAATCTTAGAAAAATATTTTGCTTATTAAGACAAAACAACAAATAAGTAATCACATTACATAATTTTACTCGCAAATATAATAATAAAACATGAGATAACATTTCCGAAAGTTAGTTCAAGTGAACCGGTTCAAACCAGATTTCCAATTTTCAAATTAAGACTTTAAAATTTCTGACCATTTGTAATTTGTTATAAAACATTATTTACATACGCAGGTAATCAATAAGTATCAATCAATACACTTTAGCAAAAGGGAATTATTTCGCTTTAAATTGAAAACGAAATCAACCACAAATTGCTATCGCCCTTTCGCCAGTAAGAAAATTAATATTAATATCCTTATTACTAATTTAAAACAGCAAACATTACAACACAGTACCTATTGTTTCAATATTGTCAACATTGTCATGTAATTGAGTCGGGTATAATAACATTTCTAAATTTTATTTGGAGTTAATAAATGTTCTGTGATAATTATAATAACAATACATTTTTTGACTTCCTTTTATATACACTTGACGACTATTTATTTCATAATTTCCATTTCAGCGTGCCGTAGTAAAAACATCCTTTGACCCTTCATTAAAAGCCGATTATGAGATGAGTGGTATTTATGACATTTATGTTTATTTGAAATTTGAAACCTGCACATCAGAGAGTTTTCCATAATGTTTTCGAAGATGTCCAATCCGCACATGGCCAGCGTGGTAGACTATGGCCTGTATTCCTCACACTGTGTGAGAAGAGCAGAGTTCAACAGTGGGACAATTATGGGTTGTGATGATGATAATGATATTTATTTATTTATTTACTTGTAAATTATAACACACATAGGTTTATAAAATGGCGCGCGAAAATTTTTTTTCAACAATATATCCTATTCCGTGGTATAAAAATGTATGGACAATAAAAACTGAAGAAAAACTCCAGTACATTGTTCAAGAAGATTTTTTTCATGAAATCTATAGTTTTGATGTACGACGCCGTAATTATTTAATAACATCTTTATGTATTCAAAAAAGTTAATAGTTATTGTGACGTCACAATATGGCGGAAGATCTTCCCCATTCATAATTTAATGGCATCATAAATTATATTTTCCTATTACCAATATTACAATTATCACCCTCTAACAGGAAGTCAATACCGTGATAAATAAGTAATATTTTCGTATCATCATCAATTTATTATCACCTAACATTTATTCGGTATCAGGCCACTCAGACGGACTGAAATTAACTTCTCGCTTAATAAATTGATCATTAGTATCGTACAGTTTGCTCAGCGGAGCAGAATTCCTTTATTCGTGTTCAGTGAACGTCGTAGATACATCGACGTATATATGCAGAACAATGGCTCACTGTGGAGCTCAGGGAATGACCCGATATCTTTTTAATTTCGCGTTACGTCGTATTTCACGGAGTATTCTTATATCGTATTTCGATTTCAGTATCGGTTTCTGATTCTGTAACTTCTGAAGTATTTCCATTATAGAAGGTTTTCTATAAATAGATTTTGTATTTGTAGCTGGTGAGTACATGCTTTTGCGCTGTTTTTTTTTTTTATTAAAGCAAAATATTTAGTGATTGTTCTGTTCACCTTTGTCGAGTTCCTCAGTTTGAAACCAATCCTGAGAATGGCAGATGGTGGTGACAGAGCTTTTGGCTATCATAATCAATAATTATTTAATATTTATATTATTCAATAATTATAATATAATTTTTATGTCTGAATTCTTGACGCTAAAGCGTCCCCTCGTTTTGACCCAATCCTGAGTGTAGTATTAGGTCAGGCGTGATAATAAAAATGGATTGTGATCATACAAAAGCAATTTATAAGGTTTCAACTCCTTATAATAAGCAATAATTAGATGAAGTAGTTTAACTTAGCTTGCAAAATTTGAACCAGACAAACACTGCAAGCCCAAAAAAGCTTTAAAAAACGCACTGATTGATATAATGGTAAAGTGAATTACTAGGAAATTATATCATACTAAATTTATAAGCTGAAATATGAACGAATAAACATTAGACACGTGAAATGTATTCTTTATATATTTAACCGTAATATATACATATTAAATAACAGTAACAATTGTTTAAAATTACCTAAAAACAAATAAACAGAAACATGTTTAATTTCAGAAACAGAACACTATTTTATCGTACAACAATAATAATCTTTAATTTCTCCTGTGAACTGAAATTCCTTTCCGAACGTGACGAATGCCAATTACTGGCGCTCAGTCAACTGAATGAGCGGATATCGCGTTTCTTTGTTGTACCAGCTGTGTCGTCCAAGCTTACTTTATGAAGTTATTTTATTTACATTTATTCTTAAATACTTTACCCATAAATATGAACAGAACTACCTCACATTTCACGCAGTTCACGAACTCTAATTGTTTGGAATAATTTGCTGCTTTGTGAAATATAAATATATTACAGGAATGATAGTAGAAGAAAAAATATAGATATATAAATTTAAACACATTCTTATACAAGGTAAGAGTTATCAAATTTAGAATTAGGTGATTCTAAATTTGAATTAATTTGAGGTTTTAAATTTAAAGAAACGATTGAAATAACTTATCCGCTTCATCATTGTTCCTCATTGCTTATCATTGTTGAGTTGATTATATGTTCATTAAGTACCCTTAATTAAGATTGTATATTCTACGTAAATGAGCTTTGCCATCTATGTCTACACCGTAATTTAGGTACCATCCTGCGGGATTGTAGCCAAGCGTTAACATAGATCGTGAAAAAAGAAAAGAACATTATTCAGATTATTTTAACGAATGGTTGACAAATTTACACGCGACGCTAGTAACAAAATACAAGGATAAATTCGATTATAGATTAGTCGTATTTGTAGCGTGTATAAGTAAGTCTTTCACGCTCGAATGAAATATACGCGCGTGTAACAGCGCGGGTATACACGCGGAATGATCTATCAAGCCTAGCGGATCACTTACGCACTTATACGAGCTTATTATAAGCGTGTCTTTTTTGGATAATGTTATTAGTGTCAATCAACATTATTATGTTTTACGCAAAGGGTAAAACTTACAACACCGAGGGTATGAACGATACTGTCAAAAAGTAGGTCAGAAAACAATTTGTTTGCTTCCTGACTATCCTTTACATGCCGCCACAAGGCATTTCCGCGTGAGTGATCCTGAACCTTGCCTTGAGAGGTGCCCTTGGGATATTTGTAACCCATGTCTTTCAAAAAGCCGCGGTCACGCACCGTTCGTGTTGTGTAAAATCAGTTCTCCACTTCACTATTGTAATGTGAGTCTATATACAACACGTTGTTCAGGTGAAGTAAATATAAGCAGCTAGGGTCAAAGTATATCGACTAAAGTAAGGCATCAAGAAATCACTTTGGTTTCATATCCTTATGATGCGCTACAGGGAAAATTGGCATCAACCTATGAATTGATATTAAATAAAGCATTCAGAAATAGTTGGATTTTTGCTATTCCGTAGAGCTTGAGTACTACAGTACTACTAGTAAAACAACGTCATTCGTCCGAAAAATAAATCATTATATTTTTGAATCGAAACTTTGATACTGATGATATGAAAACATCAACGTAACATTAACCGCCAAGGACACAGATAAAAATTAAATAAAAGAACGTTGTTTAATACGAAGTCATTAATTATAATTTCGCGCGTTTTTTATATTTAGACTGTCATACTGGAATTTGTAAGCGACATTTCAATTCGATATGAAATTATAATTTAGCGTACATTCTTCCCGCTAAATGTTATTGTATCGGCCCGTTCGAGCTCAGCATTGAAAACGTTGCACTGTTCTAAATGTATTCATAAAGGATTTTATTGAATTTATGCATACACACGCCAGCTCGGACGTGAAATGGAACGTTGATGGAATCTCGATTAGGTATACTGTCAGTACAAAGTTATTACATGACATAATATGTATTCATAGCCTTTGAAGGCTTATAGGCTTTGGTCGATCGTGTGAGCGGCCAGGTTTACTGATAATGGGCGCGGTCGATAGATGAATGGGTAACTTGAGTAATGGCCATAATTATTGAGCACTTGCAAACTTCGGAGAGCATGTTAATTCGCCAATCCATTTTTATCGTTACGCAAATCAAGGCTTTAGATGGCATCAGAAATTGGAGCACCACTCGATCTACCACTAAATCGACGCTCAATTGCACTATGTCGGAATGGTTAAATATTTTCTTCCCTTAGATTGAAGGCCTGGAGGAGGTCGATAATGGATTCAACTAATCCGTTTCTGAAATAATATTTAAAATTTGGATACTTTGTAAATATTATACTCCTGATCAAGAAAATTAAATCTACTTTGTAATTTATCAAATGACTATTAATGTTATATATATACAGTTATTTTCTGCAACTGATTTTTAAACAAACAGACCAATAGTAAGAATGAACTAAACGAAGAGTGTAGAAGAAATAAGAAACTTAAAACTATACACGAGATGAAAAATAACCGTTACAGAAATAAAATAATTATAAAGAAATAGTTTTGAAATCAGAATTCACAAAAGCCGTTGTAACTTTAAACTATTAAGGCAATACCGCTTAAGTTTAAACTTTAGTTATTAAAAGCTTTCACACACGAGTTTCGTGATGAACTGTGTTTACTGAAACGTATGGTTAAGTTATGCGATGGTAGTGAATTCAACCGATGTATTTTACAATTTAGTTGTGATTTACATTATTACATACTAGACATATTACATTTATATAACGTTTGAGATTATGCGCCCGGAAGCCTTCGTACTTCCAAATTAGCAGTCCGGGTAACCCTTCAAACTTGAGTAATACAACACGACGTTTTTGTGCCCTTTTATTCGTGGTATTAGAGGCAAGTAAACATCTGTTTTTTAGACGCCTAACCCTTTTTATATCAAAGCTCTAAAGCCCGGGTTTAGTATGTAAGGCACTGATCTCCCTTCTTTCTTATTGTTGAATAATTTATGCTACTCATTTCAGACTCTATTTTACACTTTACTTTATTTGCCAAGTTGTGTGTGTAAAGCTTTATATTCATCATATTATTGCGTCAGTTGTTCATTTTGTAAGTTTTTAAATACTTGTTTTTTTGTCACATGTAAGACATAAAAAATAGTGAAGACAATCGATGAATTTAAATAATAATGATTACTATAATAGTACAAATAACTGTAATTATTATTATTAATAATAGAAATAAATACGCTACACATTCACAGCCCTATAGGATGCCCTGTGTGAGATAAATAACGTAGAAAGTCAAGACAACTCACACTCAGACCTAGGACAGAAATTTAAATGTATCATTCAAATCTCTGTCTATCTGAGAATCAAAACAAGGACCTTTTTAATGACGATCCGGTATAGTATCCTTTGGGTCACACAGATCGTCAATTTATGTAACATATTACCTAAAGTATATTATAACAAATAATTACCGAAGTAAATTTTTAAATATTTAGTTATGTCTTATTATGTGGTAATTGTAGGCAATTATTATTAAGCGGTTTATATTAATTAAAAATGTGACAAAGTTTTAAACTATACAAATTATCACATATCGCAAACTTCCCCTATTCAAATAGGTGAAAACAAAGCAACGGGAATAGATTCATCACCTATGAATAATATCCAAAGTTGGACAGAATACATCAATTAAACAATGAACGCTCGTGTAGCTTCCAATGTTAAGAGGAACAAACAACGGGATGTTTCCCTTTGAGCTTCATAAATAAACTATTCCCAAAATATAGAAACGAGTGTGTTATGTTATTGTAAGTGACGTGTTGCGCATTTTGTTATTTCAAATGGCACGTCGGGGTTACAATGACACATTTGGAGAATTGTTTTGTGGAAAATTGATGGATGTATGAAATACTTATCAGAAGAATACCGCCGCATTCCGCCGCGTCGTTATAATACTGTTTAACGCGAATACGTAATGCTGAAATAATTATGGGTAATGTGAACTCGTATAAAAGAGGAGCAAAATATGATCGAAGCTCGTATGCGAATTATTTGACGGCGATGAAATTATTATATACGATTTTATTTCGAATATATGAATTAAGTATTTTATCAATTATACCTACCTGACTTTTGGTTGAAATACTATCTCAAAAGCGCTTTAGGACTGAAAAGAGTTAAAGACGAAAGAAACTTGAGAATATACTTCAAGGTCACAATGACATTATAATTATGATGTCAAGGTTATATGTGACATAGGAAAGATACAACTAATACGAAAAGCGTGGAAAATAACTTCTAAGTTTCGTTTTGTGCGGTCGCTTGGGACGTCTAACTGGTGGAATTTATTAGCAACGTCGCCCTCGTAAATCAACGGAAATAGAAGTGCTCGTGAAAGGATTTTGATTAAATCAAAAAATATATAGTTGGTACCAAATTTTAGGCCAATACCCGAACGCTGGTAAAAAGGTGTTATTAAAAGAGATATTCATTTATATGAAAGGTATTACTCAGTATAATTCGTGATAAAATTATTAGTGATATTATCATGTAATGACTGTTTGACGTGTTCAACTACGACCTAATCTAATATTTACAAGTATTCGTCATAAATATTAAACGTGACAGATATATTTTTATCTTTTTAAGGCTGTATAGAACTTATTTTCTTTTTAAAGGGTAATTCTTCAGAAGGTATCCAGGAAACCTACAAGATGGGATTTTTGTGGGATTTCTACCTCGGCAGTCATTCAAATTTTATTAAAATACACCAAAGCTTCTACGTGAGGTATCACGTCTCCCGTTATTGAATCTGATTGAGAGGGTGATTTCTATCGACATTGCCGTCTTCGAGCAGGACCAGCTCCATCCAGATCCTGCTCGGCACCAACTTTACAAATACAGTTCCGTTTATTTTTGTTAATTCCATTTTATTTGTACCAAATACCAGACTCCTACATGCGTGCATTCTTAAAATGGGGTACCAAGTTTTTACCTTCAATCATTACTATAAAGGTTACTAGCTTCTGGCCCAGACTGCAAGGATGCGTTGAAATTGTCTCCATATCGACAAAAAACATACCATAACCAAGCTTCAATCCGCTGTGAAAGGAGGATAAACATAAAAACTATTAATAGGGATTACTTACTTGATTATTTCCGCAAGGTGTTCCCTCTAGGGGCGGAGCGCGCTTTGAACGACAGACATGAGGCAAGCTTCTATGCGAACACCACAGCCGAGAGCACGCCGATTTGAGTTTCACTGACTTGCAGACAGAGAATCTGGGAATTCAAAATGTTAATTAAGTGCTAAAGACTATAGTCACCAATAAAAAATCGACCGTAATCCGTATAGTCAAAGGATTACTTCACTTTGACACAAGTTAATATATTTTTTTAATGTATTTTTATTTCCCTACCAGCGTTATTGTTAATGTCAACAGCAATTCCCAAATGTGTCTTAAATAAGACGATAAAATTAAAGACTTGGCTAAAGACTTGGCTATATTAATGGTGGCTGGAGGTTGGCTATATTAACGCATTAATTAGTGCAGTAATAAGTCACATCTACGTGGTGTCATTTTTAACGCGTTAGATTGAAGATATAACAGGGAGATATTACGTATTTAATGTAAAAGTATGTAACTATCTGACCTCCATCTTCGCGGAAACACCGAGTATACCTTAATAAAGACAGCCTTTGATAATGGATGTTTTGGTTGAGAGTGATTTTATTGACAAGTGTTTTGATCTCGTGCCAAGCATATAAGCTTTGACTAGTGACAGGTAATTGATTGATTTATGCCGAAATAACGTGACATATTTATTGATTTTACTGTAAATTTACGTCACCTGCGACACAGTACACTCATAAGTACAGAAATGTTCAGATAAGCTTTTATTTGTCTGTTAGTATAATTAATTACATTGTTACGATATAGGATCCGGTCAATAAACTCAAAATCTTATAGAAGATACTTGATAGTACTTATTTCAGAAGGTAGGAATCGCATATAATCCGAGTAAAGGTGCCTAAAAGATTCTAGGTACATACAGGTTGCTTTGTTTAGCCTCCATGCGCAGATTGTCTGTTATATCTTTTTAATTAAAGAAAACAAAAGTTAAATTAAAAGCCTGGTGTTACTGTTCACAATTCAACCCTGAGTAATGTACGTATGTTTGTGTAATGTAAAATAATGTACCTACTTAGTTTAAGTAACCAGGAAATTCCTTCATGAAAGAATATAAAGCGTCTTACAATTTATCAGTTTTCACGCATTAATAAGATTGAAAATGATGGTTCATTTGTCGTTTAAATGTATACAAAACACGGCCATAACTCGGCTAATAAAGTGATATTTATTAGTTAATAAAACTGTCAGATAAAATCCACGAGCAATCTTTATAAGACGATAAAGTACATCCTTTGTTCTCGATAATTAGGGCCACACGGCTCAAAAGTAACTCGACCCAAATTCCCGTGACTCACGTATCGTTACGAAACAATAAAGTGTCTCCCAAATAGGTGTGATGCCCTTCATGGTCCTCTATACTACCATTGTTCTATGATACTGTTCTAATTGGTTCTCTGGGGTAATAAAACTCGATGACGGTTCTAGTTATGACTTTTGTCTTCTCCAATAAACGTTTACTACGTACGTCAAAGATGATTTGATTGATTGCGTCGTAAGCTACAATCATGCCAAATATCTTTTTAATCTGTTCAGTGATTTTCTTGTGTTACTAAAAGACAGAAATAAACAACATACGCTATATCTTATATCTATGGAAAAAAACAAATTACATACTTTTTGGTTTCAACACTTTTCGAATAATTGAAAGCTTGAACTTTATATTTAAAATAAAAAGATTGTATAGTACTATTTGATTTGGTTACTATATCGACTATATGTCTTGTTACATTAATTGTACAGTCATCCGTCTTTACTAGAAAACTTTGAGTATTTTTAATGCTTTTATTTAACTTGCAATGTTTGTGAATATGTTTCTTTAAGTCAAAACTTGCAAGCTGCATTAGAACTACAACTACTAATCACATTGCATGTTTGTGATAAATATGCCCTGTTGCGTCACTTGGCAATAGCTCCAGACGAGGGAACTCTTCAATGAGTACAGGTACTAAAATTTTCCGCGTTTTAGTTAAAACACTAATAATTTAGAAAATATATGTATATGTATCTACTCAGTTGAATTTTTTCTAAGCCTATCCAAGATAGGATCCGTCACCCTAGTATGGCGACACACGATAAGATTTTTGGGACCGCTTCTGAAGGTGATTTCTTGCGTGTGATTGGTCATACGCAAGAATTCAATTACTGAGGCCTTAGTCATTTGACGAACCGGTGAGCACAATAGTGTAATAAAATTAATATAAGGTTCTATACTTTTGTGATACATTAGTAATTTTATTTTAATAAATATGTGCATAGTGAAATTATTATATGCCTACTTTAGTATTTCGTCAACAGAAAATATTGAGTGGGTTTTTTTTTATCTTGTCTTGTTTAAAGATGACATAGATCTGTCAAATAACAGCTTTCTTGTACTAAACTACGATGCTCTATGCTAAGATTGTGATTGTGCCATTCAGCCCTGACGGTATACAAATATATACTCATTTCAATACATCATACAATACACCTAATCCTAATAAATATATACTCATTTCCTTTACTTTACTTCCCATATTCTACCCATATCTATCATATATACTTATTTCAATATACAGATACAAAAAATACTCATTTCCTTTACTTTACTTTCCAAAACGGAATCCTTATAGTATCGCCATGTCCGTCCGTTTGTTCACGACCCAGCGCAGAGACATCATTATTCCAACGTTCACAATGCGAAACCCTTTCCAATCAAGCCGCTTATCGTACAAAGGCTGTAACTTATTTGGATGCGCTTTTCACTGACATATTAAAGTAAATCAGTAGTTATGTATTTTTTTTTATTTCAACAGTTTAAAAATAAAAAAGGAGATGAATTTAAATTATTCCTTTAAAAATGTAAATATAATCATAGGTTGTTCGAAGCGAAGCGAGGGCAAGTTAATCGTTAAATATAAATAAAACATTTTTCATGATTCTGAAATAAATCAGTCAACGAAATAACATCCGTGTTCCTTGTCGGATATTTACGCTATTCGAAGTTAATTGACAGAAAACCAATTTGGAAAGCTTTGAAAAATTACCAATAATTCTTGAGATAAGTATCATACTTAACACAAAATGAAATTATTTTTTAATATGCGAGTTATATTTTTTCTAGTATACCGTCAATGACTGAACAGTTACATAATATCAAACGTTTAGAATTGGAAATAGCATTCTTTAAATGCAATGCTATTTACCAACAGGAAACATCTAATAAGGAAGTAACAACATATTTCAAGACACTCAAGGTTTATTGCTGTTGCCGTGCCGCATAAATAGGTACGTTAAAGACATCCGTACAGAAAAGTAAATACACTCTTTGGCATGGGTTGGTAATGTTGGTATCTCTTATAAATTCAACCTATTACTGCTCGATTACATTACAAAATGTCCCACATTGCACAGTTTCGTTCACAAGTGTGTTAAAATGTCGCATGTGGCAGCGATAATGTTCACACGAAATCACTGCTTACGTCATGTCTCTGGCAATAATGAATGTCTCTGGCGTAAATGTAATACTAAAATTCTGAACAAGTGGCAACGCTCAGAGCGAATTCGCTCTACGCTGCAATATTAACATCAAGCGTTAAAACTAATGCATTTGTTCATGTTTCAATTTGAATTTGTTTCAAATACAAGTGAATACAAGCTTTAAATGGGGCGTTTTACATGACCCAACCAACAGAACTTAAGAGTTTTTATTTTAATCCGAATACTGATATAATGGTTCAGCCATACACTGCATTTACTGTTTGTTGAGTAATAATATTCAACACAGAATTTAAACGATGTGTGATCGGAATCATAGTTCTACAAAAAATATATACTACTATAAATGTATTAAAATGCCCTAGGAAACACTAAAGCTCTCATCATAATTAGGCACCGCGGATTACGAAATACAAATGCGGAATCTTAATATAATATGTGAATTCGTTCAAGTACACGCTGGAAAGCAAAATATAATATATAATGAAGCTAAAGAGCAAATTAACTGTCTGATAACATGATTTTGTGTTTTAGTATTTAAAGCCACCGTTTAGCGAACTAAGAACTTTCGTCATTTGGATTTTTCACTAACCTCTATTTTTAACTATACGTACATTTCATAAAACAATCAGTACTTGAGTAAAATTTTGAATATTTGTCTAACTGTGAGGGTTTTCTAGCGACTTAATCAGCATATTTGATTTCTATGCAGTTTAACCGTTATTGCTCGGCGCTAAAACTTGGAGTAGGTTTCATCTTAATCGCTTCACAAATTAAAATTGATGCATGTATTTATTTATTTATTTAAATATTATCAAACCGAAATTATTCTAGTTCCAAAGGCATATTTAGTAATAAAGACATTTTTACCAGTCAACCTTTGTACTAAGTAGAAAAGAGTACACTAGTACGTAATAATTATGTTCTGGAAATACATATTTGAATATTTTTTAGAACTTCTGAAAGACATAAATAAAAATCTTTGATTAACATTAAATTACTACCAGATGGAAATTATTTAATTTTTTATATCAAAATAAAATAGATACATTTCTAGTCAGATATCATATCTAATTCTGATATGTAACGGGAAATGCGTATGAAGGAAGTGGGAATACTTCAAGGCGCTCGTAAATATTACGAGCGTCGCACGTCTGCGTGTAACGTCGCCTACGTTCGAGTTTAAATTGCGAAATCTCGGCGCCTTTGCTTGTCATTTACAATATTGCATTTTTAATAATGTTTGAGTGATGCATCTAAAAATACCATAAAACATAGCTGCTCTTTTTTATTACAGTCTGCAGTTAAATCTTCAAAAATACTCAAGTCTTTTCTCACAAGTGCAACAACAGTGGGGCAACGATAAGACGAGTTGATTCACGTGAGAAGAGTCGCTATGAAATTTATAAGAAGCGTTGTCGCAATCATGAAAATACGAACACGAAATGATAATGACCCGAGGACTACGAGTCAGATCACTCAAGGCGAATTCGCTTTACGCGGGTACCAGCGTCAAGCGTCTAACAAATTTTATGTATATGGTCACCTGTATTAAGCCGAAAATGCATTGCACATTGTTGCAATATTAATTGAATTTGTATACGAATTTATATTGAGACGAGGCTTGTAGCGTCTTAAGTCCTATAACGGGGTTACTGTTTCGTGGCAAAGACATGAGAGAGTTCTTCAATAGAAGTAATGTAGTTACTTCGACTTGTTGTCCACGTACAATTTAGTTGTAATTTTTTTGCATCACTGCTGCACCTGTATGGGAAACTATTTGCAGCGAATTTAAACAATTTGGGGTATTTTTCAATCTATTTATTTTTATCAATGCTACTTCATCCGCGGAAATATTAGTATCCGTTCGTAGAGGATGATTTTTAGAAAATTCTTAAACATATTATTATTATTACGCAATTAAATTATTAGAACTGATTTGATTGATGAAATACTAATAGTAGTATAATCTTATTTATATGTATATACATACACTTCGTATTTTACAGCAGGAAATGTATTATAACGAGTCTCTGTCCAAAGTTTCATGTTACTAGGTTTAGGCTGCACAGTGTTTTTCGGTCAATCATCGTTAGCGCTTCATTAAATGAATTGTTTTTTAAAATAATTGACGTACAGATAGGATAAGCTATATGTAGGTGATTAGAAAGAAAAAATATTCTGGCTGTTAATTATTACTTTAAATGACATCCATTACAGTTTTATCTTCTAATATAACGGATTCTAAAGATACGTGCGTCCAAGGTCTAACGGCCCTGTCTTTTTCAATATTCCATCAACAAATCCTTACCTAGCAACTATAAAAATTGGCATACGATAGTGTAAGTCGTTACAACTTTACTTCTTAACCTTACCAGATATTATTCATGGGTAAACTTTTGCTAAACATGGCGTGTATTAAACTGCATGAATCTTAAGTTCGTATTTTCATGTACTATAGAAATACCGTTAGTTAACTTTGAGAGATCAGCCCATGTGTTCGGAATAATAAATCGGGATATCAGAAAGAATGAAGTCATCCTCAAATTATTACGTCAAGCTCGTGTGGGCTCTGGCTTCCCAATGACCCTCAGAAATAATAGATGTCATTCGTTCCTCATGTACTAGGTATATCTATAAGTATTAAAAGAATGTGCATTCGATTCGAAAATCAATTTAATCCTGTGTTTGCATATCGTGTGTGTTGAATAGATTTTATATCGAATAGAATTTCATTGAAAGCTATAAAATAGAAAGATTAAATTTATGATCATGAAATTTAGAAAATATTCAAATGCAATGCATCTGAGTGTAAACTCATAAGTCACAAAAGTAATACCAGACTATAATTACGTAACATAATGAAATAAGTCAAACAAACTATATTAATAGAACCTAATTTACGTTCAGTAAATAAACAGTGATAACATGTGGCAGACGCCATTCGACAGGAAGAAACAAAATAAATATTTTGGTTTGACTACATGGAGAAAATACCAAGAACATGTGCATAGTCAGAACTGTTTACAACAAGAATACATTGTATGTGAGTTCTGTTTAAATACCTAATATACATTGAATGTTGATTTTAATATTAAATATGAGGCACAGTTTTAATAACTGCGTCCCGGAGAAAATGTTCATTTAGTATGTTTTCATCTCTGAAAGTAAACGCAATGTTAGCGAGAGTATTTTAGTTATTTCTAGAATTTTAAATGGAAAATTTATGTTTAAGTTCTCTTATGCTGGATGCACTCATGTATAATTCAAAAAGCTTGAAATATTTAAAAACACCTGTTAACTAATCCTTGTTTTGACAATCAATTCTATAAGGTCTCACAGTGAAATGAATAAAAGGAGCAATTGTTTGTATTTTCGTCTTCTTCACTCTAGTTTCTTGAACAATGCCAAAGACAGAGATGACAATACGGCTAATTGATACCTCCTTTTTATTTCACTTATTGTTTGTGAATACAGGGACTTTGAAGTTGATATTTAATTTATTAAGTGTTAATATTAAATTTGCTTACCCCTCACCAAATTCCGTCCGACACTGTTCGTCCATAGTGAAGACGTAACTCGAAAGCTGCTTGGCTCCACCTAGTACCACTCCTTCATCTCTGCTACGTTCGTAGAGACACCACCACTTTCTAAACAACATAAGTAAAATAAAAAATCCTGAATAATGAGAAGTGTCCAGTAATTTCTTTTCTGTTTCTTGACCAGCGTGGTATCCTTTGACATTATTTATCTCCCATCCAGACCAATTACTACCAGATCATTTGCCTGGCTGATAGTCGACTATAAATAAATACATAATAAAATAAGGAAAAAATTTACATTGAAGAAAAAGGAAATCGATTAGCGCTCTACTTGTACTTAACAAAATGCTTAATTTTCCATAATGTGACGAAGTAAATGTTATATTTTATTAAAATAGCAGAATGTATCGCACGTAGGGTACAGAAGTAGTCATGAGAAGAGAAAAGATACATATTTTTTTTAAAGCAAGTGAATGCATTCATTATTGTTATTCAGGTGGACTGATGACTTGAAAGGAGATCAAGACCTTTTTCAGGACTAGAGGTCTGTCTCCCAAAAGTAGAGGCCCAAACGTTGGCCCTTATGGAAGAATAATAGTGTATTATTATTAGGATAATTCCAAATTGAAAATAGGTGCAGGAGACTAATAAAAACTAAGTTGACACACAGTAATGTAATGAGTCGAAATTATGTCCATCACAAGACGTTATTTTTAGATAAAGTCAAAAGTTAATAATACGTAGATAGTTCAGGTGGGCTTAATAATCCGAGATGTACATCTTTGAATGAAAAGTGACACAATTATAGTGTGCAGGACATTTCCCTGAAATGTGAACGCTCGCATCTCTTGATACGCGTTTGAAATTAATCTTTAATGAATAACTTGAACCTTAGATTTTAAAGTAATATTTTAATTGGTGCTTTTGGAAAAAAATATTGTTAACTATGCGCGTACAACACATCCAATTATCACCATGAACTTAGATATTAATGATTCAAGGTTTACAAAAAAAGCAATGCGTCTGTGTATTTTCAAATTATATGTATATAGATGATCATGAATGATATTAATATTACATTGTACAGGCAACATTATTGCAACGTAAATGATCTTCTAAATAGTAAAATTTTTCTTACTTTGATTTTTCATGAAATTGTTCTCTTGAGCAGGAAGACCATGCAAAATTATGTAGAGTGGCGAAGACTGTCGGCGCCATAACAGAGCCCTTCTGTGCCTCTGTGTGGCACTGAGCCTCCCCGTCATGCGTTAGACCCAATCTAAAAACAAAAAATATTCTTAAGATACTTATTAAACAATAGAATCTTTAGATTCCGTCTACGCGAGCTTCAGAATTGATGAAATTTAAAACTCGATTTTTTTATTGACATATCTTTTTAATTTAAGAATTAGAAATAGAACAAAAAACTAAATATCTTCTCCGAGTTTATTACTTTACATTAATGGAAATTGAATTCAAATTAGTTGAGCTAATAAACAAACAAAAATTCTTATAATCATTGCTTTGAAATCGAAAAAATTAAGAACGACCAATAAGTTTTTATCAAATATCTTTCATGCACAAATATCGGTTCGTTTTGTATTTATATGTATAACTTGTATTTATATGTATAACTTTGCAAAAGACTAATTGAAATAGTTGAATCAGAAACGACTGAAGGTAGGAATCATACCTTTCTAGTTGAACCATATTGATTTACATAATTCCCGTACTACCATGAAAAGTATTAGCTACCACACAATTGAATACGGCCATATTGCCACTACGAATATATCTTCCTTTTAATAAATCGAGTGCTAATACCGAAGATACTCAAGAAGTAACTGTAAATCAAAATGCGTTCAAAACATCGTGAATGAAGAAGTTGTCGTAACCAATAACTTTACTAAACCTTACCCCCGCGTTTCTTAAATGTAAATATAATTTTATTTTATCAACAGTACGGTATAAATGCTATTAATTTTGTAAATAGACATTGGCTAAGTCAATTTGATTTAAAACAAACTCCGCGAAATAAGTACACTTCAAACAAACTGAATCGTATCTAAAGATCCATTAGTACATCAGATCCACGAGTACAGGATAGAAATAGATCATTTGCCGGTAATCTCTACGCTTAGATAGATGGAAGTGGTGTGGAAAGACATAAAACATGGACAACAACAGATAGCCCAGTCGATTTTTTGAATCTGACGGCCTGGGTTCTGGCGTTTTCCCTTCCTTCACGTACCGGCGTTTCATTTTTATCAGATAAAGTATGTTTGGTAACTTGATTAGGTATTTTTCACGTGCTATACGTTGAGCTACTAGTGCCTTACGGTCCCCTAGTAAGTTTAAGAGAATATAAGTAAGAATAACACAACTGTAATACTGAGACGGCATATTCAGGCCGGATAAAGATAATGTTTAAAATAAAAATAAAAGGACAAAGTTGTCAATTTAAATTGTTATAGAAGAACTCATTTCAGTTTTTTATGTCCACTCTATCTATAATTTTTTAACTTTCTTGAATTAATATATTTACAACAGATTTTTTAAATATTTTTAACCCTACTCGTCATTAACATAGTATTCATTGTTACTATATTTCATTTATTTCAATTCCTTTCTTAAATAAATAATTTTATTCTGACCATTTCAATATATCGGCTAAAATAAAAATTAATTACTTTATAGTTAATTATTACAAAGGTATTTAACCTTTGAAAATGAATTATACCATCAATATCTGTCAAATCAAATCAATAGTTTACAGAATCTAATTGCCAAACGAACCTACTGAACGGAGTGACCGAATCGTCTTGGCCTTGTCGCTACAGATTATTCCATTTGTGACTCACAACAGTTTGTGAGAATTATCTAAATCTACACTAAAGTGCCAAAGGGTCGTTACTCTGTCGGGAGTGACACTATTATCTTTGTAATAAATATGGCGTGCTCGAGAGTTCTAGTTGACTGCAGCGGTGTCTTTGAAGACGCTTTTATCAATTCGTAACAGCAACGCGGCGGCAATTAGTCTGCCTTGGCTTCTTCGTCTGACTTATTACACTTCTGATATTTGTAACGTTTACCTTGTCTGAGATCTTCACTACATAATTTACTGGTATTATTGTATAGATTTAAAGATACCGTATCAAAAATTATCTTAGGAACATAATTCAATGAGTTATTTCTGCCTTTGCGTCTTAATAATTTTATATCTCGTTGTAATAGATGTGTACGTAAATGTTATTTTACCGCCATATTTGTAGATGATAATCTTTTAGTTTGTTCTTTTGAACATCATTACAACCCATCCTTGTCCCACTGCTAGGCTCAAGTCTCCTCTCATGAGATGAGGGGTATAGGCCATAGTCCACCACGCTGGCCAAGTGCGGATTGGTTTTTTTTT
>DWPA01001541.1:0-18189 GCA_018251375.1 Calpodes ethlius | reverse complement strand
AAACAACATTTGGGTTAACGAGTAACCTTATCGCCACTATTTGATTAAAACTAAATTGACTGTTATTTGACGAGGCCACGACTAGGCCCTATTCTAAATATTCTACATGAAAATTTCCGTAGCAAATACCATGAAACCTAAATAAATTACGGTATGATGGGCAATCCGACTATTTACATAAGCGATGAACGAAACGCATAAATAAAACGATATATGCTGTAGTATGTGTGAAATGCCTAAATGAACTCTTAGTTGTTACTTAGAGTTATTTCAATTAAACAGTGAGCTATAGTAGTAGTAATTTGCGATGTATATGTGGAAGTGTGACTATGTTTGACTATACTGTTGCATTAGTGGTCTGATTATTATGCAAATGGAGTATTTGGGTAACTAAAATAACTATGGGTAACTATAATATTATCGTACACTATTATTCGTTACTTATTGGTAACTTTAACATAATTAAGTGGCGCGTAAGATTGAGAGTGACATAAGTTTGTAGCTAATATAAACTGTCTATTTGAAAAAAGGAGTTGCTATTAGTAAAAATTGTTATATAACATTATGTTATATATTTTTTTATTTAATTGCCTTAACAATAACTTTTATTGAACTTAACATTAATCTTTATTCATTACAAGTATAGTTTCAAACAAGAAAATGTAATAACAGAAAGCGTGATAAAGGTGGTCGAAATTTGAAGTACCAACATGACGTTATTATAAAATAAAGCCCTGTGATGCTTGTAAAGTAACAAGTAATCCGTTTCAAAATTGATGTTGAACTTTCGAGCCCGACATTACTTACATGTATACCAACATATACTTCCAAACTTCGCAAACACTATTATCAGAAAATTTTCATCGCATTATCTGATATACGGCGTTACGAGTCCATATTAAACAAGTACGAAGAAAGTATATTCACTAAAAGGTTGTACGTACTTAATTAACTGAGACGTATTACATTTACTTAACAAAGTTTGTTACAACTTTGACTTACGCCTGGAAAAACGAGTTAATAAACAAGAATGATATATTAGTCTTCGGTGTTGTTTTTTTATTCGAAATTCAAATTCAAAATCATTCGATCATTTTAGTTTTTTTTCCGCTTGCCGTGACTTGCCAGCTTCCGGCGCGCGGACTTAAATGGAGATTTCTGTACCCTCTTTTAACGTAATGTATTTATGCATTAAGAGATTAGTCCGGAAACACTTATTGAAAAGTTCCACCGGTTCGTGAAACTGGAATTATGTATATTTAATTCAAATAAATTTTATCGATTTTAGATAATATAATTTCGAAAATTAAACACAGTGTTGATTTACAATCGAACGGTGAACGGTGAATGAGACGGTAACCGACTTCAAAACTTCAACATAACTAAAGTTGTTTTCTCACATATCATTAGCTAATTTATGTTGCGTTTGCTCCAGAATAACGACCGTGTATAGCGTTATCTATTCACAGATTCGTTAGTACGCTCCGTCGATAAATCTGAATCGAATTCCGCGTTCAATTTCTAACTCGATACGATCGAATCGTTGACATGCGTGCCTATAAGCCACCGGGTCTTAATGATATCGTTTAATTATTTCAAATCTGCCATATACCGAAACGACCGAATGAATGAAATTTTTAACGATCAAATTTAAATTGTAAATACTTTATTGATCATATGGGATACCTGCATCGAGTTTATGATACATTACTAACATCGACGAGTTCGTTGTCCCTGTGATCGCATCTCGCGGCTCGTCCGACCGCGTAGCAGGTGCTCTGTGCACACCTGCCGATGCCGTCCCGCCAACTTACCATAAAATGCGATACGAACTACCCTGACTGAAACAATATTCTCTCTCGCTCACCCCCCGCGTGCTAGACAGAGACGAAAGCACAATCACGACCGACATTAACTCAATATACGGCGGACGGAACGCGGCCGATGGAATATCAGTTTTTACGGGCGCAAAAACTATCGGAATTCCAAGTCTGGGTTAGCTGCCGAGCCGTAATCACCCGCCCGGGACTTACTTTTAAAACAATATCTTCGCTTTATTTCATCGCAAGCGTAATTTATGGCGTGTTCCAATCTCTATTGCCGTAGGTTTTGATTTTTCGCTCGCCTGCCGCGCCGGTCGCATTAATCGCGTTCCAGGTTTTGTTTTTCTTCCGTCTAGTGCTTGTCTTAAGCGTCTACGGTTGTTTACATAGAAGACAGGATTGGATTATGCTGGCGTTTTTGTTTCTGTTCTTATTTCAAACATCGACGGGATCGAATGTTTTCGTTCCCAGCGGTAAAATAAAAAAAAGGTTGTAAAAAATGGGATATAGCGCTACTTTGATCACTGCTATTGTTGCGTTAAATTAACAAGTCGAACGGATCGCGGTATCAAAACATCAAATCAATAAAGTATGACTGACTATTTCATTCACGGTTAACGGTTTTGATGGAAATGAAATAGTGTCGTTAATGGAATATTTATTTTACCTCAACGTAGATGGTTAACGTGTTATCCGATGTGTAACAAATATAGTAATGAATATTGTTTAAGTAGTAAATAATTTAAAATATGGAATTTAGGACGCATTTTATAAAAGGAACGTAATGTGTACAAGCCAAAGTTTTTGAAAGTCACGCCCTATTTCGTTGAACAATACTTCTTAATTAAAACCTTTGCCGTCAGTCATGTACCTACCGGCGTGCATGCCGTATATAATTATTTCGTTATAAAACGTGGCATAAGACATTAAATCAATACAGAACTGTTGAACTTTGTAAGCTAACAAATAGACAAAGAACTTTGTTGGTAAAGCGTAAATATAATTAAAGCAAAATTAGACTTTATGTCGTAAGATTAAAGAAGTACCGCTGTAGGCCGATGGTTTGATTAAATACCTGATCGACTATGTTTAGTTACGGGTACAGTCCGAAGTTTGTTGGCTAACCGCTAGGGGCGCAACTCTCTTTTTGTTGGTAAAAATATTGCACATTTATTAGAGTTTTTGGCTGTTTTATTATTACATAGAAGTTAAGCTTTGAAGGCCTTTCGGACGGCATATGAAATGTTCGAAGTGAGTTTTTTGGCTCTTATTATCAGTTTGGCGTGATTAATTCTAGGTATATTATTATATTAAATGGTACATCATACAGTCAACGTAAACCTCTAATTGCTATAATTATAAAAAAATCTAATTCAACTGAGTCAACAGCGCGTCTAGTAGGTCATATATTCATATTGACATATATGAAACGGCATCGCCAATATATTGACTTCCTATAAAATCATAGAATAAAGAAAGTTTTTGTATGCTTGCAGCTCAGAGCGAATTTGCTTTGAGCGTTACGGTCCGTGACTATAGAGTAAAAATCTTATCATTACCATAACCATACGTTACGAATATGTAGTAGTAGGCACGCGTGTATTGTTTGATTATTTCAGTAAACCTTTACACGTAAACTCGATAACTACGGCGACCAAAATCACAATAAATTCTGACGTCGCCCTTTTATTTGGTCGCCTCGTTGATATTTATGGGATAATTATATCGGGTAATTACAGTAGGATAAATGAGGGAGTCGCTAGTTTGAAGTAAATTTACCGCGGTACATCACGCTAACAATAGGTCGGCCTGTGCGTCGCGCCGCAAAGATCTCGTTTTGTTCTCACCACGTTCTTGACGGTCTAGACGTAATATTTCCACGAGAACAATAATAGTCATCGACGTATCATGTAATTCCAAGTTCCTACTTCGTGATTCGATTTATTGCTATGTAGCCGGATTCATATCTGTGGCTGGAGGACATGATTTCGAAGTGATTGCAAACTGCGGTTGTTTATGATCGCACACGAATCACGGTGAGCCTCGCAGGGCATCGAAATCGCTCTTTCGATTGACTTATCTCGTGACTAAACCCAGGTCTATCCGCAGGCCTTTAGGTATTTATCGTACCGATTAAAATTATCTTTGACGACAAACGGAAAATCGTAACATGAAGCGATTAGAGAAATTTATGTCTACAGTCAGGGCTTAAAGCTGAATCGATTTTGCTTTGCGTTAGGCGTATAACGAGCGATTCTGATAGATGTTGAACTGGGTCTCTCGAAACCTAGATATTTAAATGAAACCTCTTTTTAAACAAAGTATCAACCAAAACACATTTCCAATTCCAGAAAGAAAAAGGAGAGTTGCAGAGCTTTTAATATTCACGGAACGGCCGCGCGCGGTAGGTGTATTTAATTTGAATTATACCGAACTGACTGACAGAATGTCTAAGCGGCATTCTAAGAAAAACAATAAGTATTGGAAGGGAAAAGTATCAAATAAAAAAGAGCGCTTTATTTCGTGAGTATAATTATATTAAAACGACGTACCTTTTGTTCGCAAAAACACCGCGAATAAAAGTCGTTTGAGTCACTCTTGATTAAAAGAAGCGATTTTGGACAGGATGACTGATGCGCACGTGATATTGTGGAATAATATTGTTTATTAATATGAACGGATATTGTAACTTCGTGATGGGAAGGGTCCGTACTTTTCACGCATACAAATTAGGGTGCGTATTTAAAATCGAATAAAATATCTATTTAATGGTGAATGCGAAGCGACGTCTGATTTATATCTGCGTATTTGAATGTAATCGCCTACACTTTGTCGCTTTGAAGAACAAGAGCACGGAACAAATAACTTGGTCGGGTGTAGTTGTTCGCGTTTCGATAAATTTCCGTACCCCACGTTTGCGTTTACTAGAAGCGTAATTATCTCGAATTAAGCGAGTCATTACAGCAGTGTAGCTAACGAAGTAGCTCAGCCTGACGAGGCAGCCTCATATCTGGAAGGTTCAATTTCGCCCTCGAAAACAGCTTCGAACATTGCAATCATTAAGGCTACAATGTCGTTAACAGAAGACTATTTGGTGGGTACATTTAATTACGGCCGCCTTAGTAACGAACACTTCAAACGGAGTCCACTAATCGTCGGTGAGAATCATATCCAAGGATGTTCTTGGAAGTGTGCGATTGTGTTTATTGTAAGGAATCTGGTTAGTCGAGATGAGCGTAATGCATCGTCACCGGCGCGTGTCGCCACTCCTACGACTGACGAGTTGCACCTTGCACCGTCACTAATCCAGTCCTGGGCGTTAATCTAAATATAGCACAGCATCTAGCGAGATGATTGCGCCCAGAACGGGTTTGCGGTCTGTTTGGCGTTTGTGCGGTTACTACTTTTTCGTATCGCACCTGCGGTCACAAGCAGTTATCTGCCCGCATCGTCTCGTTCTCCATAACTTACTTTGTTTGTTTTCTTCGAACTAGCCCGAAACGCCTCCTATGTTGATAACATCAACGTGTCATCCATTATGACCCGGACAACTAATGAAAACGTTATTTCTTTTCGCTCGAAAAAGGAATCTCAGAGCATTTATCTTTCTTAACATTAACGCGCTAAAATCGCGTCGTTATTCTGTCGCCATAAATCATTAACATCAAAACGGTTCCTCCTGACGATGTCGGCTTTCATCGGACGCTTTCAATCTAGCCTCCTTTATTTCATTACAATAATTCACTCGCCTGCCATTCACTCACTTTTCGGTAAACAGTATAAGAAATTGGCAATAAATTTCGATGAAAATGTATCGGAGGAACCGAAGCAACAATAGAGGCGGACTGAGATGTCATTTTATGAAGATGTTCACTTGGATGTTTTGTTAAGCGTAACAATAGTTTTATTTAGCTGTGAGCCCACGCTACCCACACGCCCAGGCTAATGGTCAGGATTGTATAAAGATGTACAAAAATGAATGGCTCACTTTATAAAGGGCCAATAATATGTTCCCACTCGGCTGCGTATGGGCCTTTGTTAGGATTTTTTCAGGGCACTGTATTATGGGGTAAGTGTCAATCGCGGCGGGTCGGCAGGTGTACCGTCCGGCGTTCGAGCGAGAAACAAAAATGCTCATAATTTTATACTGCAGCTGCCCGTCAGTTCGAACCGACCGAACCGCATCGTCCTTTTGTAGTGCTGGATTCCAGAAAAGTTTTAACCGACAGTCATTATTTTTAATTCGTGCTCGGCTACGCTCCACGTGAGTTGTAATTAGATGGTATTTTCTGACGCAACGCCGTATTAGCTCACTTGTATCTACGATGCGTCTTGAGACGTTCGATGATGAGCATACACAATGGATAATAATGTGCTCTGTTATTTGGTTTTTGAAATCTATCTAACGTGATGTTGAAAGGCGGCTTTATGTTGATAATATTCATGCTATGAAATATGAGAAGCGACGTCGATATTTCTAAATATTCATACGTATCTCTTCGACTCGTGTCGTAAGAGAATCTAATATCGAAGTGACAGCCGCCGAGTAGTCCCGTAATCAATTCCACGTACAATTAATCAAAAGCAGACACTTCGATAATATTAATTTCAAGTCGGCACCAAAAGTTAACGGTGCTATGTGCCCGCTGCGCTTAATTCGAGTCGATTTTCATATTGAAATCGTTGCGTTCAATATTAACATTAAGAAAAATCCTTGGAGGCACGCTCGACGCCCATCACTAATCTCCTTTGAATAAAACATAAGATGCCTCGATAGCGTACTATTAGGGTTGAGGCACATAATACAGCTTTCTATTAAGGAACAATACGGGTTGAATTTCGCTAAGTCGTGCTGGTAACATTGTAATCTCTCCGCACGCGCGCCTAATGTTCGAAGCTTCCGCCGTGCACTTAATTAAATCCTAATAAAAAGATTCCATGCACGACAGCGTGTACTTACGTCGAGGGGAATGGTAAATGTAGGTTTTTGCTGGTATAGAAATGGAAAATAAGCACTCAGCACGTTTAACTCTATAATACTGTATATTTTGTTACTTTGCAAAATAAATTTATATTAATATATATGTAGTTGTAGGTAAATCCGAACCACACAAACAGTAAAATGAATAGAATTCCTTGGATATTTGAACCAAGATATCTAAAAGGAAAAAGTAATCTAAAGACAGATGAAAGAGTTTTAATGAAGCTTCGTTTAGTAGCAACTGTTTTGAAACTAAGTAAATTGCCTCTACAGACTATTTAAAATCTTCTAAAGGCTATTTCTTTTTTGTTGTTTGTTTGAAAGACTAAACTGCAGAACTTGTATTTTATGACGTGAATTATTACATCGTCTATGAATACAATGGATTGTTAAAATATTGCCTGAAGGCTTCTTTATTTGCTATAACATTTGCGGTCAGTTAAGATGAACGGGTTAAGAATATGGGATTCTCGTAGAGGATTCCTAACTCAAAAAATAAGGGAGTTTTAACATGTGTTATGTATGTGTGTGTTTTAATGTGTTTTAGTATACTGTGAAAAGTTAAAAACGTATTTTATTGAAAAAAATATGATGGACCGCTTCATAAATGGATGAGTATTTTCGAAGTTTTTTAATTATTCCGTGCATCGTACAGATAAGTTTTTAACTACCCACAAAAAATGCTGTATCCCGACACTGACTAAGAAAATCTTCATGTCTATCAAATATTCATCCAATGGTTTCGTGGACGTACTATGAACGTACAATATACAAATTACGTTAAATTTCTCCTAGTCTCACCAGATTATATTGATCCCACAGCTTTACGCTTCTATTACACGTTTAACACAATATTGGATATAATATTGTTTGTTCGTACGTATCTCGAATTAATGAGATACATCAAGACGCATATTAAACAGAGTGAATTGATTCGGTACTAATACTTTATATTTCATAAGTATCCTAGTCTTATTTATTGCAGTTTATCTCAACGGATTATGCATTAGGATTGTAAATCGGGTTATTATTCATAATGTAGGTATAATTTTAATAATCGTTTCAATAAACTTTCCTACAGAGGTACGTTTATGTGGATTTTATTGTATGTAATAATGTCCCAGTCGTTATGAAGAGAGAAAAGGTCGAAATATATGATATAGTTATAATACTAATAACAATTTACCGTGTAGGATTTTGAGTACGAAACTAGAAAGTATACAGTAAAAGTTGTGTATGAATTACGTGGTACATATTAAGTCCAGTTAAGAACTATAATTAAAAAAAAAAACTATATTATTTATTATTTTCTTGTGTAGATTCAAAACCGAACTGATGAACATTAAAGCCTAATTAAGAATATTACTAAACCACAGAGTAATTATTCTGTGAATTATGAAAAAAATGTGGCTACTCTATGTTGCACTAAAAAAGGTTCAATAATGAGTTGTACTAAATAATTTACAATTCCAGAATATCATGACGCGGCTAATTACTTTTAGTTGTTATGTACAAGGTTTCGATACAAAAAAAAAATAAACTGTAATAATTTTGTCCGTTTGGGAGCTAATCTACACCAATATACATTTAAAACTTATGAAACCCCTTGTTTTAACATCGGGGATTGAAAGTGTTTAATGCTGCACGCAGTTTATTATAAATCAACTTTTGTGTTGATTGAAATTCTAAGACAGTAGATGACTTGCATATTCACCATTTGAATTGACATAACAAGATCGATTTTATTAGTTATTTTATCCGTTACAAATATCTTATTAAATACACAACTGAAACTTTACATCACCATGTTATGTATTATTTGGATTCTAGAATTTTTTTCTTCATAATATTAGTGTTATAAATTGTGAAAAGAAACCTCTGGATACAGAGGTTATTGACTTGATATTGGGTCGTTTAATTCCAAATCGTAACGTCGCGGTCGTGGTCGCGACGTTGAAGTAATCTTGTTTCATGACTCGAGCCCTGGTCTACGACGATCAATTTGTTTTATCTTCCAATAGCTCTTATCGCCGAATAAAATATTTACAGCACAATAAAAGTCGTCCCCCAAAATAATAAGACCTATAACTTGATAATGGAAGTTTGTGACAACGGGGCGATAAGGTTCGTTAATACTTTTAGACCTTTAGAATATGTCATATACTTAATTTGATTCTGATACCAGGTAATTCTTTAACACGGGTTTGCTGTTAGTTAGTGGTCTTTGGTTTTAAAATTTCTTTTTAATCTTTGTAGAGTTTCATAGATAATTGGATGACTAAATAAATACGTAGGTATGAGAACCACAGAGAAATAGAGAAGACGTTAAGCTAGATAATAGGAGCAATTTATAATTATGTATTCGGTATTATATTTACGGCTTTAGTCTTATTTACTGTAGTAATAACTCTGCAAGATATATACAGATGAACATTTGTTTTCTGCGATAATTTGTGAGGTTTTACTCGGAATCATTTTGCCTATACACAACACAGGGATGTAAGGGTCATTGTCTATCTTGACTCCAATCCAACCTCGCTTATGGTGCTCCCTGCTGAATAACGGGCTAAGTTAATACGCCAGATCCCTTCAGATGAGCCTATTGGGTTTTATACCAACCTATTTAATCCCGATCGTACTATGACCATGAAATGTTTCAAATGTTTTTCGATGGTAGTTATCACGAGCGTCTAGCGTCATAGCGCGTTTGTGATATTGCTGATGTTTGAGTGTAACGAGACTTAGTATCATTTGGTGGGTCGCCTGTTAGTTATAACGGAGAGTGTGTGAGTATGAACGTTCATCTATTTAAAACACTCATTGCAATAGTTACATAATGCACGCCCACGTACAGAAACTGAAATTGCGTGATCACGCTAAGGACATTATTCATATCATTTTACGGGTACTTATATTATTCACAATCGCTTCAATACTCATTTAACATGCTATGTCGTTCGGCGCCTCATATTTATATTCTCCGTGCACCGAGCGAACCATCAACGGGTATAAAATATAGAAATTTAGGCCCTTACCACAGTGTGTAAAGTTATAATGGTCTTTTAGATAATGCGGAGTTTTTCTATGTTTCTTTTCTCTAAGCTATAAAATAGTTACATAGTTATTTATTAATATACAATGTATTTAAATGTTACGTCGGTCGTACAATAAAAAAAAAATAGCTCATTCAGTACGTGTATCTATAAGTATAGTCATGCGACTTCAATAATAAAGCATTTCAATGTATTTCGAAATCTGCTGAAAAATATGTAACTAATTATGTTTCGAGCGTATTTTTGAATTGTTCTAAAATCTATATTTGAATAACAGTTACTCACTGCCACGTCTTAGGATTTAACTTAATTTAAAATAAACAGGAGTGTAAATTGAATTCGTGCAATGTGGTGTAGCTGATAATAACAGCCTGTAACATAATATAGGTACATGCACTTTGTAAAGGGAACAATAATTGTAGAAATTAAGTAATAGCAATCAGTTGAATTAAAAATGATAGGACAGCAGACTATATTTAGAGTATTATGTTTTTTATTCTAAAAGATGGTATGTTTTAGTTTGTTTTAAGATAAAACTGCAAAAATGCGCTTAAATTGAATACACATTCAATATTATTTATTTAATAGGTCGCCAACATTTTTAACACTATTATTCTACGTAATATAATACAGAGCATTTTCTTGGTTAGTGCTGAAGTAGTATAGGCAATGACATCATGTAATAAACATCATCCTCGCATACTATTAAAAATATTACAATTGAATTCATTATGAAATAAAACATTTTAAAACAATAAAAACATGTTTACAATCGGCCTCGTAGCTTAGTTGGTAGTGACCATGCCCGCGAAGCGAGGGGTCCTGGATTCGATTCCCGACTGGGGCAGATATTTATGTGACAGTTAAATATTTGTTCTCAGGTCATGGGTGTTAGTGGCGTGTTATTTGTGTGGTCCATTCTACCCACGACACAGGGAATCCTACTGCGGGGGTATGAGTGTGTTAGCGTTTATAATCTGTGAAGCTTTTCTATATGTTAGGGTTATAAAACCAAAATTAATTCCCTGTCTTAATATCAATTCCGCCCCCGCGGTCGCGTATCACTATGCAACCCACCAGCGTAGTAGGCAGGCCTCGTCACGACTGCTTGTGGGCGCGGCCGGACTGAGGGTGGCCTGCAATACACTAATGCGCTTTGTTTGCCCAACGTTTCCTGTTTCGCGAACTCTAACGTAGATTCGAAATTGTAAATATGAAATTGTTTCGAAATTTATGGAACCTACGGGCTTTTAAGTCGATATGTTTTGTAGAAGATATTTTCCCAGATAGTTTTGCTCCGGTTCCGTGGATTATAAAATATAATGGCTCAATATTTGAAATGATTTTAACGTAGTATCACGCACTGTACAAAAGAATATGAATGTAAAATGCTCCACAATTACTTACATTTTGATATTTAAAATAAAGAAGTTGAAAATATCGTTGTTGGAAAACTATTCCTATAATTGCTAAAGAATTTAGCGATTCTCTTTTGATTTTATTGTATGTATGTAGAAACATAATTTATACGTCATTCACTATAAATAGTTCTGTTCCAGCGATTATATTGATTGCTTTTAAATTACAAATATTTTAATGTATTCCCTATTGATTAAATTAAAAAGAAAGTTCGTCGTATGTCCTGGATATCGTTTCAACGTTTGAAAGAATATTTTAAATATTCTTGTCAACTGTTTGTTGAGTAAAATATAATTAAGTTCGGAAACAAATAAGAGAAAAAACAGTTACTGTACAGGACAAAGCCTTAATTCGAGCCAATTTAAGAAGTTTCGAGAAAAGTGCGCAAAAGAAAATATTTATCTTTCAAACCGGCCATTATTCAGAAACATAAAATTAAGTATAATATCCATTTCATCCATCCAAAGCGGTTTTGGGAACAAATAGAAGCAGAAGATAATGTATTCTAATGTTGAGAAATTATTACGAATAAATTTCAAACAGGAGCCTTTGAATTGGCTGAGGAGTATTTACATTCACGGTTAAAGTGAACAGTACAGGTCTTACGAAATACGTAGAATTGTGGAAGGGTCTTTAATTTAAGGGTTATTGTGGAAAATAATGTTCCATTTTTTGGTCTGACATGCTACGATATACAATGTAACCTGTACAATTGCTCATGTTTATTCTATATGTCTATTTATTATAAATTATCTCTCTTAATCATGTAGAAAGGTTGAAGTTGGACCTTCTTCACTGACCGAATTCCCTGAATTAAAACATCTTAAGGAAAGTCTTCCAAACATATTAGACCCCTGTGGCGTAATGCGATCCAAAATAGAATTGCAGAGCGTTATAAAAGAAGATTTGTGGGGTTGCAGTAAAAACTAAACTAAAGTTAGATAATCATTAAAAATAGCAGATGATAATGAAAAATGCTCAGTTTTCCTTGAAAGTACATATCACTCAAGACACAGCGCGTCACCGGCGTAGAAGAAAGCGAGGTCCTTTTTTAAATAACGTGACGGTTAAGTCAAAAGACTTAAAATATTTCTCTGTTGATTCTAGAAAGGTGGTGGTAGTTAATTACGCAGGTAAATGCCCATGATCTTGTTTGAAAACAAACATTAAGAATACTGAGACAATTAGCTAGGAATAAATGATGCTAAGAATATTCCTAAACTGTACGAAGTTGAATTATATTAAACATGTTATCTAATTCCGAACATAATTCCACAACATTCCCAGAAAAGTATACATCTTTCATAAACACATCCAAATCATATACAGATTAATTCACGTCATTCATATTTAAACGTTCGTTTAAAATAAAGTTCACGTTCATAATCCCGAGTACTGCCCGCACTGTAGCGGCATTATGAAACCGATCACACCGGATCTTGTGCTAAAGAGGGAGTTATCGTATGTATGTCTTTGAAATTGTATGTAAATACGTGGACACCTGCTGAATATATTTGTGTACGCGTTAGTCTACAGTAGTGACTCTATGAACTAGGATGTATTTAGGACACAAGTTAGGAGATCTGAGAGAGGTGCACTTTTAAATAATGCCACATTAATGTCTCCTTCCTGGGTTGAAGTTTGGGAATTCATCTTTTTGAATGTTACCTCTGGGTGTGCTTTGTCGTTTTGAATTAACATTTCGCTAAGGTTCTAAAATTTTAACTTTTTTAAAATTTTACTGCCATAAAGTTATAAAAGTGTATCTAGTAAAATTTTATATTCGTTATGTACTTACGTTACTTCTAAAGTTTTCATTTAAAAAACTGATTTGTTTTGGTATATGAAAGATTTACTGTATTTTGGATTTAATTGCGGTGTATTTGAATATTTTGATCAAATTATATTTAAAACTAAGTTTGGTTGATAATTTTGTCTGGAAACAATTAATACCTTAAGTAGTTTATTATAAAAAGTAATAGTATCCAATAATAATAAACATATAAATAAAAAAACACTCTTATCGTAGGCATGTGACATTTTCCAGGATCGTGAGGCAAGACTGGTACTATATTTATTCTGAATTTTGGAGCTACTAGTGTAGAAGGCGTGTTTGAGACCGTCCGAGAGAGTGCTTCACTATGTAAACCTATTATGGGTATGCCGGTGACGAGGTGTTATGTAAATCTTGAAGATGGACGTGTGACAACTTTTGGGTGATTTTCGGATTATTCGTCATTAGTTGTGACTTTTATGGGGACTAAACGTGGTCAAGCTTTAGAAAGTTGTCAGTTTTACAGTTTATAATTTGGTTTTCTGTAATACTATAATCATCTTTACTTAATACGAAAGTTAGTTTGAATAATCTATAATTGGGTTATTTGTACGAATGTAAAATGGTTTTAATTTGCACATCATTTTTATGGTTCTTGCTGTACATAAAAGATCGAATAAAGATAATTTATATACGTAATACCAATAACAATACAAACATTATGTTTTTGAACAAATTTGAAAGTCTTGTTACTGGGCTCATAGTTATTACTTTCAAAATTTCATTTTACTATTTACTGAGATAGAAGATAGGAGATAGGAGATAAGAGATAGCAAAATGAATCAGCAATTACTTTAAACCATGAAACTATTCATAAGACAGTAAAGAACAATTTAGTTTTAGTAACTGCTTTATTAAAATAGATACATTCGAGAGATTTATTTACAGGGACCTAAAAGTATAATCGTTAACAATAGAAGATAACGATTTGCCATTGTGATATATTTAGCTGTGCTCTGTAACTTTTGTGAAAAATAATCACTGACTAAAAATCTAAAATAAAAATTATGTTTTTAATGGACGCAGTTTTACATCGATTGTGCATTATCATCATCATCAACATCCAAAACTGTCCCACTGCTGGACTCGGATCTCCCCTCACAATTTGAGGATTAAAGGCTGTAGTTCACCGTGAAATTTTAATTTTAATTTAGTATATATAACAGCCTTTGAATGTCCACTGCTGGACACATGCCTCCCCTAATTTGCGCCAGAAAGACCGGTCCTGAGCCTTCTGAATCCAGCGAATACCCGCTGTCTTCTTCGGGTTGTCAGTCCATCTGGTTGCGGGGCGACCTACACTCCTTTTTCTGAGTAAATAAGCAGTAAAAACACGTAAACTTTTGGAAAGGAATTAGCTTATATATCGGGTTAAGTAAACTTTTAAGGTAACAAACGAGACAATGACATCTGACTTGCATTTTGTTTGAAATAACCAAAGAGATGATTGAAATATCCTTAATCCAAAGAATTCTGGGAGAATAAGACGTTACATGAACTGCTGCGGACACTGATATAATTTTATAATCTCTCTAATTTACTCTTATCCTTCTTCATTAAACACAACAAAAGGTAAAAAAATGAATACATTCATTAAAATCATTTTCGATTTCACAAGTAATTCACTATTCAAATTATTAAATATGAATTCATCCAAAATTATAGCTGTAAAACTAAAACATCCAATAGACAATTTCCATTGCAGCGTTCTCAATTCAACGATCTTACCAATCTACATTTACTCAGAACACAGCCGACACAAATGCGCGTGTACTACAAACCGGAGCCGTTATCCGGTAAAAGAAATACTAACTATCCATGTCAGACGTTACACATTCGTAATAAAGTACCACTACTATCATTATCTCAATGTGAGCCCACAATCTTGTTAAGTACGAGTAACTCGAGGTATAGCTTTAATGATATTGACAAGCCCTTTTTATCGCAGGCTTTCATCTCTCACTCTATTCGTTGTCGATTATCTGGTACAAGAAAAAAGTTTTTAAGTTATCGTCGGTGTCAGTAGGTAATCTTCCATCTCATGGAACGTCTGATGTTTCGAAATCGTCATCGGACGAAATTTCACCCGTTACTTAGTTCAAATTTAACCGTGTATTGTGTTGTAAAAACGCTCATAAACTACTACAATCTCTTAGTACTCTGGTTTACTTTTACGAATATGAAAAATTTACCTGTTTGCGGTATAAATCGTTTGCGGTTAACCACGTGAGGTGTTTTGGAAGGCTATGTTGCTTTAAATAACATGTAGGTTCCTACATATGACCGCAGTTGATAACGTAGCGGTTTAATTGTCATGCACCGATTTGGTAATTGAGCAGTCGCACGAAATATGTTTTAAAGTTGTGTTACGTGAAAGATAATGAGAAACATGTCGATGCAACTGAAAGTGTTTTAAATTGAATTAAGAAAGAAGTATGACAGGATGTTTGAAATTTAATCTCGTTTGACGGGTTTTTATAATGTTCTTTGCAAACTATGAAATGATTATCCAATATTAAATTGTTACTATGTTTGTTGATAACCTGACCAATTTACGTTGACAGCAATTGAAATGTTGTATAAATAAACACCTAAAGACACTTCCATTCCATTTTATATTCTATTGGTTCAACAGGAACTTCTTATTTGTAAACATTACGACTAGGCAAATCTCAGGTTACAAGTTCATCTTCGTACATAAAATACGGTTTACGATATGTTTTATTTCAACGCGATGCGGTGTAGATAGAAGTTCTAATGAGTGTTTTTAATTTATAGTTGGACCCTTCAATTATGTACAAATTAATGGACGAAGATTATGTTACACATCTAGAAGTTTCGATTACACAGCTTCGGTTTTCCTGTAGCTGATAACAGATTTGTTAGATTTGTCATTAGATTTAAAATATGTTACGATGCATGATAACGTAGAGAAATTTAATACGGCGAATTTAAATTAAGACGCAGGTTCAGGTTCTACTAGGGCTGGCAAAACTTTTTCAAATATTTGAAAAAAAGCAATTTTTGAAGAAAAGGATATTAATGTTTCCAAGTAGGTATCTACTAATATTATTTCACAGATTAAAATAGTAGGCGGATATGCACCATAGAGACCCAGACTATTGAAAACTAGGTTCAGATTAAATTAAGGAAAAATCTAAATGACACTATCTTTTTCCTTTACTTCGTCTAAAGCTTTCAGTGTTAAAAAGAATAAATAAAATATAATCCTTATGCCTAAGTGTTAGATTCTAATTGCCAAGTGTCCAGAAAACGTTACAGCTGCAAATTAATTACTAAACTCGACGAGTCATTATTGGAAAGCTATTTCGCCGAACCTTAGACGTTACCATTTTTTTGCGTAATTAGTCTGCGTTAATTATATTAAACCAGTTGCTGTTTTTATTTCAAAAATTCATGTTGTTTAAGGAAATTCTATAACTACAGGTCATTAGCCACGTTTTCAAGTACCTCTTTGTTAATAGATATATCTAAGTCTCTTTAGTAAAAGTTCCCTAAATATACAAGTTAAACAATAACACGAATAAAGTAACTAAACATATAACTAACTAACAAATTTTAGTAATAATGTGAAATTAGGTAGTAAAGATTGATAACATTAATTCTGTTACAGGAACTAACAATTTTAATTAAACTGCAGTTGGTAAGTACACTATACTATTATAATAATTTTCTTTACACAACATTACAATGCATATAAGCGTTTTATATTCAACCAAAACTATTTTCAACGTACCACGCGTAGGTACTTTACAATACAACCAAAGAGATGAGCGTAACCAGTAGGTGGTTGTTATCGAGGCATATAATTTGTCTGTACCAATGGCTCGATAAAATGACCGGAGATTACCGTTACTAGAATCACTTGATGACCAGATAGAAATCTATTAATAATATTCGGCCAGCGCCGGCGAACAGATCTATAAATGATGAGTTTCATTTCAGATAAGATCATATCCTATGGCTATAGTGATTGATGGATCTCACTCGATATTACTCTGGTATTCTATTACGCTGCGCTCGTATTGTTTCTGGCTCTATTATAGTCGCATTAACATCTTTGAAACGTGCAAGTAATATCTACGTAGGTTAATTGTTTAAGGATTGGGCTTTTAATGTACCATCTTGTAGTTCAGTTGGTAATGATACTGCCGTGCGTGATAATAAAAAAAACGCTAACTTACATACTGATAGAAATCCGCTGAGCCTAGAAGCGTGAATATAGCGTGGGCATAGACTCCTCAAAGTATGTAAATAACAAATTCACTTCCTAAGGGGTTAAAATAGAGTATGAAAGTTCGTATGAAACTTTGCTACGTTTCAAGTTAGAAATGTAGAAATTTATATACCTATGGTCATATAATAATTACATGCAAAAGTATGCGACAGTTTCTTTAATATGAAAAAAAATCGAATTCTTTCTCGAAACACGAAAAATGTTTGCAGAAATATACCTATTCGTTATCAAAAATTAATCACGTTATTGTGTTCGCAAGAATGCCGCTATGGATAAAATTATGAGAACCAATCTTGTTATATGTACATATTATATTCCAATAACAGGAAATATGTGTTGTTTATGGATAGAAAACTCGAAATAACAAAGCATATCTATTAAATTATCATTTGATAGGACTAACATAATCTGTCAAGTTATGAATATATTGTTTGATTATGTATGTAGACTAATGAATAAACAATGACATTACAATCATGCAATGGATACGTTAGTTATGTCGAGTCATATCGCTATGATGTATAATTCAATGCCGATTGTTACTATTTCAATGGTTATTTTTGACTCGCCCACTCAGCATTCCAAGTTCCGTTGCTTCCGGTCCATTGTTGTCATTAGTAAAGTCCATCTGAAACCAAAATTATAATTGATTGGATCATTTGGTCATCTAAATCTAATTTATTAATATATGTGCATTAGGCTACAACTGATGTTGCCACCTTTTTATTGTGATTAAAGTACATTGGTCATTAAATATGAAAAGTATATAGTGTCATAATAAAGTACAATTTATTTTTCTTTATAATTAAAAAAAATATGTC